>JASFAT010001802.1:0-69232 GCA_031353405.1 Baronia brevicornis | reverse complement strand
TTGCGTTGCTCTCCTTGTTGCGTGCAAACCACCGGGTGAGGCCCAGTAAAGCGCCCGCCAACAGAGAGAAACGCACTGCTTGTTTACAGGTATGGAACCCGTAAATCGTGATCGCGTAGGCCGCGAGGGAGTGCGAGCCGGAGCTCAAGCACAAAATGTCGAAAAACACTGGCTGCTCTCCTCAGAGAGGAGGGCGCAAGAGCGTTTCGGAAGTACGTTCGCACAGTTCGACGGATCGGAGGCGAATGATAACTACACCGTGCGTGACGTCGCTGAGTACGCTACCAGACTGCGTTCCTGTCTGGCAAAGCTATCGCCGAAACCTACTTCTTGGCATACTAACTCACCATTCTATGTACCTAAAGATCTACATACCAGTTCTCATGTATTTCTGCGTAAAGACCATGTTCGCGGCTCACTTGAACCACCTTACGCTGGCCCAGTAGCCGGCTGGTAGTAGAGAGGCAGAAAAAGTATTTCACAATAGACGTACGCGGAAAACTGGTCAACGTCTGCATCGATAGATTAAAGCCAGCCCACACCATGAGAGAAGTCGCCACTCCTACTGTTCCCGTGTTCACTGAGCCACCAGAAGAAAGTAGGACTCGAAGCGGTAGAAGAGTTAGAATGCCAGAATATTTTCGACCGTAGTCACGGTCTGGCCAGGGGAATGATGTGGCGTAACAAAAATACGCATAAATCATTTTTTATGACATCTATCTTGATTGTTTTTCGGTTGCTATGCGGTTGCTATGCGGTTCGGTACTGCCCACAGCTATAACGTTGTGTTAATGTACGACTAAACTTTAGTTTGGGATGGTTATATAGTCTTTGGCCTGTCGGAACGCACCACATGCAGGTGAGATTAACAATTAACTTCAATATGCAAAAATAAATGAAAATTCGAAAAATATTATGAAATTGAGGAAAATAATATATATTTATGGTAGAAGTATAAAATAAATGAAAAATTTCATTTGATACTCACGATATTAAGTTTTGTAATTTGCTTTGCATCTCTGGTATTTAATTGGTTACTTTGTGTGGCAATTTCGGAATACATTTTATAATACATCTTTCTTCTTTCTGACTTGTAATTTGTCATTTCTGCATTGAGAAACGAGGGTGGAACGATCGTCAAGAGTGACGTTGAATTGTTAATAAGCACAGACCTCCTGCTAGGTAGAGCTTTTCGTAATTCACATATAATTGGGCCTGCCATATCTGGCTCTAACTTTTTAATAACTAAGATATATTCACCATCATTGTGAATCACCTAAAACGCAAAATTACCGTTACATTTGATGATCTTCGTTTATTTATGAGTATTTTGGAGTTTTATTACGTAATATTTCAAGTTATATTTTCATTTAAAAATATTTTTTTCATTGTAGAGTATGGTTTTATTAATGTGTAAATTAATATTAGTCAGTTTATTTTATTATAAATGTAATAAAATGGCCCTAAAGGTTAAGTAAACTTACATGAAAACGATGATTCGTACGTTCCACTCTAAAATGTCCAACATGCCAAACAACATAGCAATACCTAAAATCTTCTACATAAAAAGAACACTTTAAAGTTACTTTTGAACCGAAGGTTGCGATTATTGTATCTAAGTGTCGTATTACTCTCGATTTCAATACGACTTGTGGCCGAGCTAAAATTTCAATTTTACATTATTATACATTTATGTATGTTCCCTAAAATTTACGATAAAAATGTTAACTCACCACTGAATGTTAAATAACAGCTAGATGCATCAGATTGACCTGTTACCACATTACGAAGGACAACAGTATATTCTCCCATATCCTGTACTCGTGGATCTATTAATCTCAAACCGATATGGTTATTTCCGTAATCCTCAGTGATAATTTTCTTGTTTTCGTTAATAACAGCACCATTTTTTAACCATTGCGTTATTGTATGTGAATCAAATTTGGTTTTACATGTAAGTCTTATTTCTTCCTTTTCATATGCATCCAACTCATCTGGTAATCTTTCTTCTATAATCGGTACTGGTTCATACTGATTATATAAATTGTTGACAATTAATACATTTGCGAAACTAGATGCTACTTGGCCTTTGTTAGATTTTGCAATAACATGATATATACCCGAATCAGACTCTTGTGCTTTGAATATTGAAAGAGTGGATATATGTTTATCACTTAAGATAATTGTTCTGCTGTTTTCGCCAATGGAACAATTGCTTTTGTACCATAAAAAATCTTCCGTGGACTCTGTTTGCACTTCGATATCAAGTTCTATTCGATCACCAACTTGCAAAATTAAATTAATTAAATGTCTAATGACAGCGAACCTTTTACGTGGATAACAATTCAATATATAAAGAGCTTCATCAGTATGTAATACATTTCGAACTGGTCTGACATATAGACTTGCATAAGAATATACACGATTTTTATTATTTGCACATAATATAGTATAAATACCAAAATCGCTAACTGCAACTGATGTGATTTCAAGTCGATGGCATAACTTATTGCTAGATATTTTTATTTTTTGCGTTTGTCCAATTACTTTTCCATCTTTGAACCATGACACTGTTGGTGAGAGACATCCTTTTATTTTACATTCAAAAATTGTAATTGATAACTCGTCTACTATTAAATCTTGAAGTGGTTCTTCTATTTCTAAATTAATCTCATCTTTTGTTTGTGATATATCATTAATTGTCATACTACGCAAAAACGCCATTTAGATTTATAGGAATCAAAGAGTAAGAAATAAAAAGAAAGTTTGTCCTCGAAAATATATTGGGTTATTTTCCTTTAATATACCTCCTCTTGAAATGCCTGCAAATATATGTGAATGAAAATTAAATGTACAGTATAACGTAATAATACGATTTTACCAACGCAAATTTCATCAAACTTACTCGAATCGAACAAAATTAAAACAGAAATTAAATTAAAACTAAAAAATTTACGGATAAAATCTTTCATTTTACGCTAATTTTTTTTTAATAATTAGATATATTTAGAAAAAAATCAAAGAATTAGGAATATTATTTTATCGCTACTTAAATATGTAAGTGGCCAGGACATTTTTCAAAGAATTTTTGTTAAAAGGTTCACATTACTGAGTTTGTTAATTACTATATTGTATCGCATTTAATAGCATGCACTTTATTTATCATCCTTGATGTTGCACTCATATACAATAACTAAAAGAATTGTATATACACCAGTCTACAAATTGTTAAACATAGCATGTATCAAGGACTGCTACGCTAATTGCTCTAATTCCCACGCTGGGCAAATAAATATTAATAATAACAAATTAAAAATTTATATGCGGATAACGTACTTTTAGGCTACAACAAATTAAAAATTATAGCTTGATTAAAAATTATATCTTTATATAAACAATCAGTTTATAGCTGCAACCTCATCAAAAGCAAAATAATTAATGTTAAATCTTTTTAGAACTAAAAAGGTTAATGATAACACTTAAGCGCAATGATCTAATAACCTCGCCCAGGCTTGCTTTAACTTTAACATCACTATGTTTCATTTTATGTCGATCATAATTGCAGTGACTCATATCTTGTATAAGGTCGCCCAAGGTGACGTATTCATACTGGACAACACCAAAAACATACGCCAAGCTACACACCCTATCTTACTAACCAACTATCTACAAAATAATCCAAATTACGGCAACAATATAACTAAATCAGTCCGTATAGTAAGTACCTTCACGAGAAAGTAATAGCTTTTTTTATTTTGTAATCAGGTCATTTTGCGACAGACATCTGAGGGACATTTTGAGCAACAGATATCTTTAATTTGTTATCATAAATTTGTTGTTTAAAAATTTTAACTTTTTCGAAATAGGTAAATAACCTAATTAATTTATTAAATAATATGTTAAATATTTCAATGCACGAAATATATTTTTACATAATTTCTATAACTTTAATCAAAATTTATATAAAATAAAAAACTAATAAAAAACTTTTTATATTATACCTTAAATGTTAGTTAATATTGTAAGAAATAGAAATTCAATAAGTTAAGTTCAATTAATTACATAATAAATCATAGAATATATACACATATGTATATTTTTTACAAGTAGACATCGCACATGTACGTATAACTACTAAAATACAGTACAATGTACTGTAATGCATAGCATCAAACTAAAATTATATATGTATATATTTATGTGTATATTATATAATGTATCCTCTTATTTATATAGTATTATATTATATATTATTAGTATTTATATGTTGTACACTTATTTCTATCCCTAGAGCTTATCTCTCTTTCACTCCTGGGTTTGTTGGAAGAAAACTCTATTTTGAGTTAAGCTCGCCTTTGTACATCTTCTTTCCTTTTAATTCTTGTATTTCCTGTTTACATACATACATACATATCGTCAAGCCTGTCTCCTGTAGAGGTAGGCAGAGACCACAGATCTCCATCTGCTACGATCTCGGCATACTTCCCTTGCTTCGTCCACACTCATTATTCTCCTCATACAAGCCCGCCGGTTGAGGGTACTCTTGACCTGGCCTCTCTTAAAAAGTTCAGCAATTTGGTCAAGGTACGTTTTTCGTGGTCTTCCTCTTCCAGCCCTTCCATCCACATTTCCTGTTTTGTGTAGAATAAAGTATTAAATAAATAAAATTATCTGCATATAGCCGTAGTTGCCATTTTATACATACAAATGACAAATACAAACATCCAGATTCAGAAAAAAATACCTGCAAGCCATCTAAATATTAAGCAGCGCTCCCACTGGGCCGTTTGTGTCTAATAGTACATAAAATAAATATATAAATTATTAAAATATTCAGAAGTTTAATTTTAAGGACTTAGACCTTAACCTTAGCTCACACGTTATATAATATTTAAATGGAAAATAGACATTAAAGGCACGACTAAGGCCAAATGGAGTTAGCACAGACAAAGTTGTACGAACGTATAAAGCTATGACATTGTTTTGGTCGTTTTTAGTGGCATAATGTCTTAGTTAAGTTTATAAATACTGTGTTTATTTAAGTATTTTAAAGGACAAATAAATCATACAGATCTTGACACACCTCAAACTCAACACACATATTATTGAATAACAAAATATTTAGAACAGCGACGACCGATTGGCCCAGTGGCGGGGCCCTCCGCCCGCGAAGTCAATGGTCGCGGGTTCGATTCCCGCATCGGAATAAATATTTATATGGATTTATATCCATATAAATATGTTATCATTAACTCGGTATATTAAATTTGTCTTAGTGAATCCCAATTCTCTAAGACAAATTTAATATACCTAATTTGTCGAAAATGACGGTGACGTGGTTCGCCACCCGTCACGTCCTGATTCTCACGAGGGCGAAAAGCGACCAATGACGAGCCGTTTCGCTGCGATGAATGGCAGCGGATGGAGCTCTGTGGTCTCTGCCAACCCCTACGGGGGGATAGGCGTGAGTATATAATATATATATATATATATATATATATATATATATATATATATATATATATATATATATATATATATAATATATATATATATATATATATATATATATATATATATATATATATATATATATATATATTTTTTTTTTATATAAAAAAAATACCTCTAACCAACTAAATTCCTACAAAAGACCGATTAAGTTAACTGACGAATAACCCTCAACTTTTACCATTGCTTTAATTAAAAATTCACTAATAATTAATGAAAATTATTTTATAATTTACTTTAGAATTTTCTCTTCACGTGGAAAGTGACGCCTATTGTGTTAGGCCAATATTCAACTATGTGAATGACGTTAAGTTTTACCATTGCGTTAATTAAAAATTCACTAACAATTAATGAAAATTATTTTATAATTTACTTTACAATTTTCTCTTCACGTGGAAAGTGACGCCTATTGTGTTAGGCCAGTATTCAACTATGTGATTGACGTTAAGTTTTACCATTGCGTTCATTAAAAATTCACTAACAATTAATGAAAATTATTTTATAATTTACTTTACAATTTTCTCTTCACGTGGAAAGTGACGCCTATTGTGTTAGGCCAGTATTCAACTATGTGAATGACGTTATAGGAATCGTTTAAGATAATTTTTGTGTGACTGTAGAAAATGATATAATTTTAGTTATAAGATAAAATGCCCATCGCCCAACTGTGGACTATTGATGGCTAGTAGTATCAGCATTCAATGATGATGTTTTTTAATTAATTTTTACTGACGACATCACATAGGCGGCAATACGCTATTATCGATTAATAATAGACAATTGTATGTTATAACGAATATATTTTATTCATTCCTTGGACTGATCAACAATGAATTTTTTTCTATATCTACAGATGCAAACCTCTTCTTAAACATAAAATATATTTATATAAAATGGCTTAATTTAAAAATGTCAATTGAGTTATATCGGAGACTGTTTCTCCAGCGGTTTTATTTTGAACTATATTCATCAAAAAACACTATGAATATAGCTTTATCTCTCTAACCGAATTGAGTACTTTGTACAATTCTTTGTATGTATAAACTACATAGAGTACTTTTTTGCTAAGAAAACGCAGAATCTCAAATGGGGCACAAGGTTTCTCCGGTACCTTGGAAGCACATTCATATGCATCGTGGAGATTAGTTTAATACCGTCAAGATTTTTGTGTAATAACGGACACAGAAAAATCATAACCAACATTTTTGAAACGATTGTTAATAACATGACATTCAATTTTTACAATTATTATAATAATAATAAATTATTTTTATAATAAAGCATCAATTGATGACGATGATGTTAGGTATATATGGAAAGTAGTGGTTAATATATGTATACGAGTATTCTACTAACACTATATCATAAAGATAGTAAAACTTTATTTTGTCTGTTATCAACCACTTTTGAAAGTTTATTAACGAAGCTATACATACATACATATTTACGTATATTTTAAAAGTTACGGATCTTCGAGTAAATGAGACACTTATGACGCAATGATAAGAATTCTTAATTAAAAACCTTTGAAACAGACAATACTAAGACTTATAAATTGTAATAATTGAAAACAATATTATAAAATAAATAGGCAAATGCGTAAGCGCAGATCACTAGATAGTAAGTAATCGCCCATGGGCATCGGCAAAAGTGTAGTACTACAGATGTGTTTCCTACATAAAAATATGAATAGTAGGAGGAAAGTAGAGGGAGAAAAGAGAGTAGTAAAGGAAGGGAAAATAACCCATAGTTTCTAACATGAAAGGTCGTACAAAATTGAAAAAATCCTGCAGCAAACTATATAACCTTGCGTATTAGATAAGATAAACATGCAAAATACTAAAATCTAGTTACCTACTTATTTTAATGATAGAACCTGTGTGCACGAATAGGTCGAGTTGAACAGGTACCACATTTGGGCGTGAAATGGTAGCATTTATATTACTATAGTGTTGCCGCGTTGCGTACGGTGAGTGTAGGGATTCGAAGGTCCAACTCCCATTCTCATTTCTTTACTTTCATGTCGCCTTACCATAACTTCCTTCTCCCTTAACCATTATTTACTTCCTTGCCCTATCAGGTTAGTCGCTCTCTTATTTTATCTCTCTCATAGCAGATATACTCGTATTGAACAACTTTACTTTTTGAAAAATCATGATTGAAAATATTTTTTGTTTCAAATTCATTTAAGGTATCACTTTAGTCTCCGTAAATAATGTTATCTAAGAAGCCACTAAAAGCTTTTTAAAATTGCTGAGCACTGACATGGTGTTACGACGTTAGCTTAATTTATATTACCATTCCAAACAAGTTTTAATCTTGGCCTTAAACAACGTGAAACTATTTTATTGTACGGGTATCTCAAAAGGCTTTTTCTTGAACTTTGGTGCGATAATATTTATTTTCCATTACTATTTCTTATTTATATGTAAACAGGAAGTTAATTCTTACCGAATAAACATAACAATAGAATTTTTGCAGCAACAATTAAACAATTGAGGTACTACATCATACTTGTTAAAAGTTGTTTCAATGATACACATAACAGTGATCGAAATATATATAATATTAAAAATTAAATACTGCTTTGCTCGCTTGATACAAATACTACGAGATTAACCTATTGGCGTATTATATACGAGTAATGTATGACGAATTATTTGCCAACCATTACATTAATCTTGTTGTTTGTGAGATACAAATTTTTCCTGACCAATTTACAATAGCAGTCTATTGTTGGAGATTGGCGTCGCTCAAAAATGAGGGGCGTTGTCGTAAACTTCACGCTTAGCAAACGGATTGGGGATCGCAGAATGGTAAATAGGTGACTCATACACCACCTAAGAAGAAAGAATGAGGTGGCCCTATTCTTTGTCGGAAATCACACACCCATCTCACTCTTGCTATTGGTAGCTGCGATGAATTTTGGCAGCCTCGGTGTATGGCTGTCAAAAATCACCGCAGCTTCCAATTTGATTTATTCTAAAAAAATTTCGAATAAATATTGCATCTTTGTTTAATACCCTTACTTCTTAAAAAAAATTAATTGATTTAATTTTTAATTGATGTAGTGATTTTTTTAATATTATCCTTCTGTTGTTTAGTTTCATTAGAACTCAGCGCCTTCATAATGAGAGTCCGCCGGCGGACTTTAAAATTTATTATTATTTATTTGATGATAGATAATTAAAACGACCTTCTTAATATATTTTAAGCATTAAAATAACAGGTTTTTACTCTCTTCTACCAATTGCAGCACAGTTTAGTTAATAGTTAATAATTATTTTGAATTATTATTTATAATCTTTTAATCTTCAGCACCAAACCCAAACATTTTTTCTTATTCAGTGAAGATAAGTTTTACATTGCTGTGTGATGCTAACATAAAGGATATCAGGTGGTTTTTTTAAAATATATACTCAAAATGGCTTTAAATAAAATTACGTGAAAAAATCTTAAAATTTTTATACTACCTTTATTTTAGAAATATAATTATTATTAGAGTCCATCATATGATATTGTGTTACAAGATATTTATTATCCACGTCTTTGGAGCGTCATGTATTAAAATTCAATTCATTTCCGCTTATTATTTCTTTCTCCCTATCTCATTACTTTCCTCTTTGCTATTGGATTTCCTATTTACTAATGGAAGAATGGAATGGATTAATGCTCAATGGCCCTAAGGTAAGGCACCTACAATGCTTCAATTCTTTTAAGAAATTTATAATATCGTTATATCATATTCCATACCTACTCGCAAACCACAACATCCATAACAAAAAAAAATACCAATTCATAGATTGATACATAAGCACATTTTCTTTCTTTACACATTCATAATTTAACATATTACGCAATAAAACTATTAATTATATAGATATTATTATTATCCCTTCTCACTTTACATTTACACAAAACGGGCGGTTTTGATTTTTCTACAATACATTATTGGTAATAATTGAGTTCTATAGAGGTTTTAATAGCTATACCATGTTACAAGCGTTTATTACGGCGTGTGTATATTACATTTTCGTGTGCACGGTATATATACTGGGTATTTTAGGGAATAGTCGGGTTCACAAAGTTTTCTAGGCTTCCAAAAAATCTGAAATACTTCTGGGTTACTTATTGAAGTGCTATGGCTCAGCAGCTACCAAACTCAAAAATTTAAAACCGTTGTTAATAAAAATTGAACAATTGTTTAAATAACGGAAAAAAACAGAATTTTGTTTACAAATTCTTAACCTTTCAAAAGAATATAGTATATATAGTATTTTTCGCGTGGGTTCCAAAAAGTGGAATTATTTTAAACACTTGAAAGTGGGGAATACTTTTATGGATTCGTGCATGTCATAAAATAAACGAAATGTAATTTTAAAGTACAAATTGATTTTTTATTATTTGAAATAGAAATGGAATAATATATTAATATTAATCATTTAAAACAAAAATGAGTACGATGGTTCTGGCCAACTGGCGTTTCGCACAAGACACAACAGTATAGTGTTTTCTGTTGTCTTTCTAGCTACAAATAGAATCTTTTCCGTTTTTTGTTTAGTATTAAAAAACTGAAAACTATGAATGCTGTATATACTAACCCTTTTAGGGAACGGTAACGACTTGCTCTCACTAGCGTCTGTAGGTAAACTGCCCGGCGATCCCTTGGGCCTTAAGTCCCCACTACTACCTAGATTTTTAGGAGTCTTAGTCCATAAGAAAGAATTTGGAGTGCCAAATTTCGACTGTTCCTTAAAAGACCTAGTACATATACGCCGGATTAAAAATAAGCACCTAATAAATAAATAAGAATAAGGTTTATTGATGTGTGTGCATATTATATGAATAAATAAAAATAAGTTAGAAAATATTTTCGATTCAACTAAATGGGTTTTTATTTAAAATAATTTAAAAAACCTTACTTGTACTGTAAACGCAGCAAATACCGAACAGTCAGCGGTCAGCATAGAGTCCTTGTACTACACCTGTGATTTACACATATAATCGACACAACATACAACATATGAATGCGCTGGAGTGGCGTTTTGTTAATGCCACTGCATCGACCGTCGCCGGCACCTTTCCTCTCTCTTTTTCTGACATCGTCGGTACAGTCAACGTCAATAATAACTGATCATGAAATGTTGAAAAATATTTTACTGTTAGTTTTCGTATTACATTAATAGGAAATCTAATACGTGGTCACATAAAACTATCAAAAGGATTCGATATGAGTATTATTAGTATTTGTATTTAATATTTATTAACTTTTGAAATGTTAGTGACTTATGGACCACAGAATTTTTGAGTTAGTCATAGTGGCAAAGTGGTTAACAAATATGGTGACGGCAGTCAGTGTGTCGGGAGAAATTGGTGTAGTATTGTATTTCTTGTGCTTATATACTGGTTTTCATACATACAATATTATTTTTCTAATTTTAGCAATGTTTAATTTTATTTGACAAACTTTTGACGTGGACTGTATTTGTTAATATAATACTGCAGCTACATTACTGTAATTTGGCAAAGGTTCACGTCCACACGACATCTATATTATGTATAGAATCAGAATTCAATCAATCCATCGGGGACATCCACACCCCGCGCAGAGGTGTGGGATCGAGCCTCGGGGATGAACCCCACTGCTCGTGCAGCAACTCAATGGGGCAACCGCCCCCCGGTCTTAGGTGCCGCTATTCCTAGCGGCTTTTGGGCGTCCTTTAATCAGAATTCGTAACGCCAAAGATACCTTTTTTCTGACTTTAATGCCATCTAACGGATAACCTTAAAGCTTATCCGATGTAATACTTCACATTTGCCTAAAATATTACCTCAGTTTTATAAAAATTTCTCAGAGTATGAAAGAAAATAAGATTATTGTTTTTCCTGTAAAATTTACGCATGTCATTTGAATATTTTAATGATTATATATTGACCGATTATAAAAGTTCTTCTGCTGCTACAAATTGAAATATAAATAAATGTCAATAAGAATCATATTTTTAAGTGTCTAATTTTGAAATACATCAATATTTTTTCAATTTTAATTAATTTGCTGATAAATTTAAAGTTATTTTTAAAATGGAATTATTAAATCGAATATCCACTACTTTCGAAAATGTTAAAAATACGATTAAAAATAAAAGTTCGTCGGAACGATTACAAGCTTTAAAAAGAGACATTTTGAAGTTAAATGCTGATCTCTCTTCGTTTGGAAAGGAAAATCATGATCAGTTTATACGATCACTTGCAATGGAAGGCTATCTTACCCTACTTTCTGTAAAGACGCTCCCAACATCTCTTATAGAGAAAAGAAACGCTCTTGAAGATGCATTTGAAAAACTTAAACCACATGCTCTGCGGGAGGAATGTTTGTTTATTCTACTTAGAATTCAAAATCTATTATGTTATTACTTAATTCAATTAGACGAGGTAACTAATGCAGTGGAAATTCTTGAAGGTATGGAGGATCTTTATGAGAAAATAAGCAAATTACAATCAGATAAATTTTACGATGCAGAAGATTTATTCACTAATGACCCGTTAACTAAAATAAAACGCTTGAATGCTGAAAAAATAGATAAGGCTATTACAAATAACGTGCAAATGCAAGCTTTTTTGTACAACAAATTAAATCTTACTGAGAAATATACATTATATAATCACACAGCACTAAGAAGACAATTGGAAATGAAAGAAGGATCGCCTCAAGACTGGGCTCTAAGAACTGCTAGGCTTGGTAACTATTTCACTTATCTTAGTCAACTTGATAATGCATGTCATCACCTCTGCGCTGCATATCATGTCCTAAAAACATGTCATGATAATTGTAAACTTGTACCGGAAGAATTTGTCGTACAGAAAACAGATTTTGAAATACATTTTCTAGAATTGAGTCACCATTGGGTTAAATATGGACTTACTTTATTTAAATTGTCTAAGAAAAAAATATTGAATTGTTATTTCTCCAATTCATCTTTGAAAACAGACTTATGGAAAGCTGTTAATGTACTAGATGGATGTATCGATAATGCTGAAAAATTTCAAGATGAAAATGCCAAAGACATTGAAGCAGAGAAAAGTGGAAAGGGAGATTTTGTTTCGGAGAAACTATTTACTTTTCCTTCTTTAAATTTGCGTGAAATAGAAAAAAAAGTTCCAGTAAATATGGTGCGCGGAGTAGAAGAAGCTAGAAAATTGTTCGCTTTCACACATAAGTGGTTGATGAGAGCCAAGCATTACTACGACTTCGAACACCATTCTGCGCAATACATATCTTGTTCTTTACAACTAGCTGAACTTTATGAACATTTAGCATTTTTTGAGAAGGATATCGACAATCAGTACAACATACAAAAAAGGCGAGCAGATGTATTAGAGGCGCTTAACGCTCTATTAAAGAATTGCGACAGCGTTACTTCTTTGCAAATAGATGTTATAAAAGAACTTTCTCAAGTGCAACTCGAACTGATGGCCTTAAATTTACAGAAATTGTGGCAAGAGGAATCCCAAACAAATATGTTTAATATAGATGCAGATGCAGACTCAATTATAAATTCGTTAGATTCAGCTTCTAATAAAACACTTACTAAAAAAACATTGAATACAACGAGCAAAAACGTGTTTCTAAGAAAAATGGAAGCTGCAACTATAATAAACGGAAAATTATTTAGGCTGAGTGGGCAATTAGACGCAAAAACACCTTCTCAATTAAGTTTCAGTAACGATCAAATATAAAATTTACATTAATATTTAAACAATTCGTAAAAGAACATTTTCATTTTAAATTTTATTTGAAAGTTTTAATAAAAATATTTACAATAATTAACACTTCGTAATTGCACCTAAATAATGACTTTACGCACAGCTATTTTTTCGTAAAGGAAAACGTAGTTATATTTTTTCGTATAATGTATTCGTAGGCTAATCTTTACCATATACATATCCCTAGAGAATATGAGAAGTCTTTCAAATTAAATGAAGCTTTTGTCAATAATTTGTAAAATTCTATTTTTATTTCTAAAATCTTTTAGCTTACAAATATTTTTATTATCAGTATTCGAAGCTCCAAAAAATATTTTGTTTTCACCTCTCACTTTTGATGCCAACGGACAATAATAAAGCATATATGATGGAATACTTTATTCTTCTTCTATGTCATCATGCTCTTGGCAGAGCAGTTGTACTCGTTATTTATAGTTGTGGCTTGTTCAACCAGACGCCGCCATTCATTTCTCATGGCTGCCTTCTTCATGCATTCATGGTCTGTCCGTCCGTCCACCGCATTGGAAATCTACCACGCGCTCGGGTCCCTTCCACTTTTTCCAGCACTACCAGGTGCTCGATGGAGGTTTTACCACGCCGAGACTAGTGCCCAAAGAAGGAAAGTATGCGACCTTGTATTATGAAAGATAGGCGCTGCTTAACATTGAGTTTTTGGAGAATGGAGACGTTCGTTCTGAACTCGGTCTAAGAGATACCGTGCTAACACCACATTTCTCGGGCATCTACCTCTTCTCTGTCAGCTCGTCGCAGGATCCGTGTCTCCGGACAATACAGGAATACAGGAAAAACAAGCGCCCTCACCAACCGCATTTTGGTGGCTTTTGTTATGTCACGGCTCTTCCAAATCCGCTTCAGCTTATCCATGGCAGACCTAGCAATAGCCATGCGTCTTTTGATTTCATCCGCGCATCAACCATTATGCAATATCAAAGCTCCAAAATAAATATACAACTACTTCACAACCCGCAATCTGTGTTACTTCTGGCAAGTTATTATTGACATAATCATATGTATTAACATCATCTTCGTCTTTTGGCGGTTTATCTTGAGGTCAAATTCTAGACTGACGTTCTCCATTTTTCAAAATACGTCTTCCATTTGGCAAATACTAGTTGTGAATAAGGTGATATCATCCGTATATCTTAGATTTGATATCTTTAAACCTCCAACAGCAACACTGTCCGTCCAATATTCAAAGGTGACTCTCATAATAAAATCCGTTTATATATTGAAGAAGTGTGGAGGTATTATGCATACTTGATAAACTCCTGCGCTGGGATGGAAATCGCTGGATAGTGCATCCTCTGTTCTCTGCCGTGACACTTTCGTAAAGACTCCGTAGCAAGAATACTAGATGTTTTCGGTGTATCCATTTCCAATAACGTCTTTCATAGGATAGACCACTTACCGAGTCAAATCCTTTGGAAAAGTCAACAAAGCATATATACGAAGGTTTATTAAACTCCCGGGTTTTTGTGATAGTTTGGTGCACGGTCAGAATTTATTCTCGGGTACCCGAATTTTGCTTTCACAAATCCGACTTGTTCTGGGGCAATTTCTTTAGAGAGAAAAGCGTTGAGACGCTCGTTCAAGACGTGTAGTAAAATTTTGCTTGCATGAGACTTCGCCTTGATATTTCATGTAAGCAAAATGAGACGATAGTTACTGCTCGTCTTGGTGGATACTTTTTTATACAGAAGTATGAATACCGTATGAGTCCATTCCTAGGGCCATTTTTCTAGTCGCCATACTTGATTGCACGGAGTGTGAAAGACCTTATTCTCCCATAGCTTTTATAGTTTTGTATTCATTACAGCAATTCAAAGAAAAGAAAGTCATGGGGGGACTGCTCGCTAATGCTTCTACATCGTCGGCTTAGACAAATATACACGCTGCGAAGATTATGCTGTGTATTTGGTGGGACCAGGTCGGTGTTCTTTAAACTACTTGTCCTTGTTGTCAGACAGTGGCTTTTCTATGGATAATATTAATATTTTTATTGTCATTAGCTTAGATGACTAGAAATTACTTTTTCCTTTTTAGAATTGTTTTAACCCGTGTGAAAATACATTTTTATGGGTATAGTGATATGAGTGTATTTTTATGGTACTTTAATAAAAAAAGACAAAAATAAATTAATAACGAGTGCAACACCTACCTGGGTTTTGCAAATAAAACCAGAGTGTTATCAGTAAAAAGAAATGTTTATTACGTAAAAAAAAAATCAAGTATGTGAGACACAAATTTGTAGGTCGTGGGTAAACAGCCGATCTGATTTTACTACGTAAGCAGACTAACACTCCCCTGCAAGTTGTCAGCGGTCGGCGGCCTGCGTGATGGTCAGCGTTGCGCCGGAACTCCGACGACGGTGGTCGCCTTCAGCGATTGTAAGTGATGCGCTTGGACTCCGATGGCAGACGTTGCCCTCAGCGATTGTAAAGGTTACGCTGAGACTCTTAGATACCTATCGATTACGACTTGATCTATCAACTTCCGTTTTGGTTAACCAGCGACAACTCGTGGAAAGTGTTATGTCGAGATTGTCGTGGTGGATGGAAACCAGAACGGAGTTACAAAATAAAAATTTAAATATTCATGTGCTATTCAAAACTTACCCTAAAACGGGGTGTAGTTTCCTGCACTTAGGTTTTAAAACAAATGATGAGTGAGGTTGCTGTTAAGAGACGTGACGGTCCACGTTGATACTTTCTTAACAGCCAAGCAATCACTGAGGTGGTGACGACCCCCGGCGCCCGTCAGTAACTTCCATAAAAAAACCCGAGCGGGCCACGAATAAGGTCGAGATCGCACGAAGGCGCGAGCGCCGCGTCCTTCCTACCTACTTGAGTTTACGAAATCGATTAATCTGTCACCGCGTTGTTTTATAACACTCAACGCATGACAAGCAAAAAATGTTCGATGGCAGATCGTGTTTATCTTAAATAATTCATTAATTATTATATTAGAAAAAGTATTTTAATTTGAATAAAGATTAATACCTTATTGTATTATTTGAAAACATGTAACCTTTCGTTACATTACCCGCCGGCCTACAACAGGATTTTATCACTCTGCAACGAAAAAATCCGTATTCAGCTTCTGGGCTATTTTCAATAAACATTTTTTTTTAGTTTTGGTTAATAAAATTAGTACATAAATTAAATACAATCAAGGGTATAAATTAAAAACAATTAAGGGTTATTTTGACTGACCATTTTTAGATCTTTAATGTGCCACGTGCCTATGTCTTTACCTGACATATTTTCCAGGACATATACAAGAGGAGACAACTTCTGAGTAACCCTACATCTGATAAACTTCGGAGCCATTATGGCGGCCACTTTATCGGGGTCAGTCCTTAAGCCATTCGCATCAACTACGTAGCCTAAATATTTGAGCTGGCTTCGGAAAAACTCACATTTCTCTAAGTTAATAGTAAGATTTGCCTGACGTAGCTTGTCTAAAACACGAAGGAGAAGAGTCACATGATCTTCGAAAGTATTACTTATTAAAATTATGTCATCTAAATATGCAAAGGCCTTGTGGTCCATGTTACCAAACAACAAGTCCACAAGACGTTGTTGAGTGGAAGGTGCATTAGTCAACCCAAAGGGCCACCCCCTTTGAATCAAAGTGTTTTTCGACCAGGGACGTAAAATGCCGTCTTATCCCTATCCTCCGGTGCTATTGGTATTTGCCAGAAAGCCTTGGACAAATCGATGCTGCTTAAGTAGCGTGCGTCGCGTAAATTATCTAAAATTTCCGATATATATGGCAAATTATAAGCATCTCGTTTTGTGACAGAGTTTAGTTTTCGGCTGTCTAAACAAAATCGAGGCTGGCCGTTCTTTTTATTTACTATCAGCACAGGAGACTGCCAGGCACTTTCACAAGGTTCAACCACATCAAGCTGGAGCATTTCATCTACTTGTTCGATTAAAATCTTCTGTTTCTCCGGTGAAAGCCTATAATAGCGCTGTCGCACCGGAGAAGAGTTCCCTGTATCAATGCGGTGAGTAATTAAATTTGTACGGCCTAAACCATTGTACTCAAAAGAAATTTCTTTGAATTGTTCGTAAATATTATCAGCGAGAGCCTTCTGGGAGTCATCAAGATTAACATATGACTGTATAAATGTAGCAGGAATATTAGTATTTAACTCGGCTATAGGGGTCCTGGATAATTTCAGAGAACCTAGATATTTTGGACAGATTTTAAATGCACGCCAGAAGTCAATCCCTAAAATCAACGATGATTGGACCTCTGGAACTACGTGTGTCTTAATTATGCGGAACTGGCCATCAAAGCGCACAGGCATATTAATGTAGCCAATACTTTTTAAATTTTGCCCTCCAGCCGCGACGATTGACAGCAAATCGTCTGTACACAACTCCAGGCCACGATCAAGTAATGCGGAATGAGCGTTATCACCCCTAATATTGTAATAACTGATCCTGAATCTAGAAGGCCTGAAGCTGTCAAATCATTTATCTAAATGTTGAGGTAAGGTCTGGTATCATTTAAAAGTTTTTTGTGCAGAATTGTAGCAACCCTATAGCTACCAAGGAATAAGCGAAGTGATTGTAACCAATTACTCCATTCCTCTTTGCTTGTTCGGTTAGAAATCGTTGTAGGATGGTTTATTAGGTAGCTGGATGGATTGCTGCAATTCTGATAAGCTAGTTTTTTGGAATGGCAGTACATTTAGGGCAGTCAGGCGTCCGAACCCCTTTAAACCCGCATTTAAAACAGATTACGTCTTTTTTAGTGCAGACTTTGAGGCTGTGAGTATTATTGCGGCATCTTGGGCAGTATGGAATTTTTTTATTTATTCCACAAAGCTCTTGGTGTATGGTGTGTAAATACTTATCGTTTACATTAGAGTGAACTGGTTTACTGAAATTTTTATAGTCATGAATTATTTTGGGTTTGTTAGTACATTTATACGCAAATTCTGGTGCCAATGTGTCAGAAGTTGCTGCAGACGGTTCTCGAAAGTGGACAAGCCGGGACTGAACGGTTTCGTAATTTTTACATAAAGATCTAACCTAATCGATGTCCGTGATTTCCGTTGCAGAGGCTAGCGTACTTGCATAACATGGGCGAATATTATGTAATACAATTTCAAGCTTGTCCTCTTGCGACAACGGTCTGGAAAGGCGCGCGAACATACCCGATAGGATAGAGAGATATATAGTGATGTTCTCCGTTTCCCCCTGAGTCCTAGAACGGATCTCAGCAAGCAAACGGTAATCATAGTCTGCCTTGTCGAAGTCTTGTTTTAAGAGAACTACAAGGTCATCACAAGATGATATTAAGTCTTTAATGCTCCTATACCAATGTAGGGCGCTGTCTGTAAATATTTCATTGGCAAATGAAAGAATTTTTGAGTCGGGTATGTCACGCGCTTCCTTGAATTCAGTGAAATGCTCAATAAAAGAGCGCACACACGATTTACCATCAAATTTTAACTTAGTAAATTCAGAAACGGGTTTATCACACGTAACGGCAATGTTAATTGGGACCTGATCAACGGGAACAGATATAGGAGTAGAGTTCAACGTGCTGCCCAAAAGAGGATCTATCGACTTTTTACCGACTTTAATAAATGAGTCGTAACATTCTTTGAAAAGATTGCTGCATGCTGAGTGCTGCTCCGGTGCGTCTTCTACGACTATCCTATTGATTCTATGATAGATATGGTGAAGTACATTTTCTAAACGTGAAAGTGAATTTTTATTAGTAGGGCCTGACTCGAGAGATAAACTGACTTTTTTAAGCAACTCCGAGACGGTCCGAAGATCGTCTTGTGGTTCTAGATGCGAACAGCTAATGTCCACAGAAACCTTTGGCTTAGTTTATTAATTTGTTTTCTAAGATCAACAACTGTAGAACCTGGAGTCTCTCCCCGTACAGCAACCTCATATTCTAATTCGGATTTTTGTAACGACAAGAATTTTACAGGAAACACCATTATGATTTAAGATAAATTTTAAACAGCACAAGAAATAAGTGTAAAAAATAAAGATACACCGCTCTGTCACAAAATAAATTATTAAAATATGTTGCCTGGTTAACAGCCTATAAAATGAAAAGAAAAAAAATATTAAAGAAGAAAAAAAATTTAACTCGGGAAAAAAATTACGATTCAAATTAATATGTTTTCACACATAAACTAACAAACAAAAACACAGCAAAAAACGATTTACACAAAAAAAAACAAAATACACTCAACACACGAACAATCTACGACCACTTATGTAGCAAAATCAGACGATACCACGTAAAAGGGCGCCAGTGCAACACCTACCTGGGTTTTGCAAATAAAACCAGAGTGTTATCAGTAAAAAGAAATGTTTATTACATAAAAAAAATCAAGTATGTGAGACACAAATTTGTAGGTCGTGGATAAACAGCCGATCTGATTTTACTACGTAAGCAGACTAACACTCCCCTGCAAGTTGTCAGCGGTCGGCGGCCTGCGTGATGGTCAGCGTTGCGCCGGAACTCCGACGACGGTGGTCGCCTTCAGCGATTGTAATGGATGCGCTTGGACTCCGACGGCAGAGGTTGCCCTCAGCGATTGTAAAGGATGCGCTGGGACTCTTAATTGTCGATCACTGAGCTAATTGACGCTCAAAGTTGAAAACCGCAGGTAGAACCCTGAAAGTGATAGATACCTATCGATTACGACTTGATCTATCAACTTCCGTTCTGGTTAACCAGCGACAACTCGTGGAAAGTGTTATGTCGAGATTGTCGTGGTGGATCGAAACCAGAACGGAGTTACAAAATAAAAATTTAAATATTCATGTGCTATTCAAAACTTACCCTAAAACGGGGTGTAGTTTCCTGCACTTATGACTATGACTTATGATAAATGATGAGTGAGGTTGCTGTTAAGAGACGTGACGGTCCACGTTGATACTTTCTTAACAGCCAAGCAATCACTGAGGTGGTGACGACCCCCGGCGCCCGTCAGTAACTTCCATAAAAAAACCCGAGCGGGCCACGAATAAGGTCGAGATCGCACGAAGGCGCGAGCGCCGCGTCCTACCTACCTACTTGAGTTTACGAAATCGATTAATCTGTCACCGCGTTGTTTTATAACACTCAACGCATGACAAGCAAAAAATGTTCGATGGCAGATCGTGTTTATCTTAAATAATTCATTAATTATTATATTAGAAAAAGTATTTTAATTTGAATAAGGATTAATACCTTATTGTATTATTTGAAAACATGTAACCTTCCGTTATACGAGTATGACCTCCCCTTGCAGCAATTACGGCATGTTATCGTCTTGGTATGCTTTCCACCAGGCTTTTGGATTGTGTCCTGTGGAATGTGTTCCCACTCAGCCGAGATCACACGTTTAAGTTACCTGATATTTCGTGGACGTGGTTGGACAGATCGTACTCGCCTTTTAGGAAGTCCCAGACGTGCTCAATGGGGTTCAGGTTAGGACTCCGCGCTGGCCAGTCCAAATGAGGAATATCGACCTCTTGCATATAAGTATCTACGTCGTCAGAACAGTGGGCCCGAGCATTATCATCTATGTAAATCACATCTTCACCAATTACAGTCAGTGCGGGCTGTGCACGTTGACAAAGGATTTCTGTTACGTACCTTTGCGCATATTTAGTGAGCCATTTTCAATTAATACTATCTCAGTACGATAGCTGACAGTTATGCCGGGCCAAAACACAACACATCCTGCACCATAAGGAGTCTTTCCTTAAAACACACCTCAGCATACCGTTCCCCTGGTCTTCGTAACACTCGCCGACTTCGATCTCCACCATGCAGACAATTCGAGCCTAATCGGGGAAGAGTACGCTACTACAGTTACCTAATGTCCAAGATAGGCAATTTCTAGCGAATCTCAATCGAGCAATCCGGTGCTCACGTACTTTTTTCCGAGAACCTTGCCTTCTCTGAATGGAACCTATCTCTTGAAATCGAGTCATGGTTCTTTGGACAGTTGAACGACTCACGTTTAACCGCTGAGATGTATTATTAGCTACAACCCTCTTCCAGCAAGCGCTATAATTTTACTAGCTCTTACCGTTTTTTTTGGAAACACACAGACACAAAGATTTCTGTTATAAGTCACAATAAGGCAGCATGATGCGACAAACATTAATTATTCTACTAAAAATAACAAGAAGTTAGTTTTAGTTACCTGATAACCTTCTAACAATAATTGGCTATTAAATATATAAATCTTCTTTAAAACTAAATTACTACTACCTAACAAACTATATAACGTAGAAAAATCAAAACCGCCCGTTTTTTTTTGCATAGGAGTCTATATTATATTATTTATTACTATTTAATTAATTTTTTTAACCTAATTAGTTAATATTATACAAAAATTTCAAAAATTGGTAAGTTGAACATCAACAAGAGTGTAAGTTTTATTAATATATATCTCAAAAGTGTTAATGAATTTATCCACAGATGACATTGTAATATGTTATAAGCTAAATTACAATATGGTCAGTTGATTAGTAAACTGGTATATGTGACATTGAAAATTTTGCCAATCTTGTACAAGACGCTAACGCTTATGACAGGGAAAGCAGTTTTGGTATTTAATAAATACTATTCGACATTCAAAAATCTTTATAATTTTAAAACAAATGTTAAACAGAATATATGGTGATTATAAATGTACATATATAGGTAGGTACTTCATTAAAAATAGTCAATACATGATTCATACAATTTAATAAGATAATTTTTCAAATTTAATAACACTGGTTTTAATATTAAGTAAAAATAATTGTAGATGATAAAAGTAAGCAAGTCATTAGATTATACACTTGTAAGTTATACAAGTGATAATATAACTGTAACGCGAGCTAAAGTAAATATATAAATATATATATATATATATATATATATATATATATATATATATATATATATATATATATATATATATATATATATATATATATACCAAATTTTATTTAAATGTATACAAACTGATAAATGACTAAAATACTAAAGAATACAATATATATTTATGTAACGAAACCTTTTTCTACATTGCGGAAACGGTTACTTATAGACACAAAATTGTTTGTACGTATTGACGTATAAATGGTATTCAATCAGTCAATTATACAATACTTAGGCAGTGTACACACTATTACTCACAATAAATTTGGCTTACGCAAGGCAAATATATAGTTGTAAAGTAAATAAACCGGAAGGTAATTGTGTGTAAGTAGATAAATTTGTTTCGCAGAACCATGGATATAAATAAATAAATAAATATAAAATCAAGTTATCGATTCCGTCCGTTTTTAAAATTGTTTTTATTGTTTTTTTAGGAATTTTTCTTCTCGACTCATTACAAAGAATTACCATTGAATTTTAACTAACCAGGTAAAACAAAGTAAACTGAACGATAACCAAAAACTATTAAAATTTAGACCAATAAAGCTATATTGATTTTATAAATGGTACAAACAACATTAACCTATGCATAAGTATAAGTACAACAGTTCGGATTGTTTTTGCACATATCAATATCCATAAAAATCTTTTTTACTTACTTTTTTAGTTTAAAAATAACAATATGATTGGTGTTAGAAATACGTAATAATAAAAGGCTTGCTGACAACAGAATCTATAGTTTTTATATATGCGACAGTTGTATTCTCTGATATGCGTTTTGAAAACGTGTATCATTTTATATTACACTACAACTTCGATAAATTTTCTCATCTAATCTTTTAAACATTATTAGTAAATGGCACATATTTATAAATATAACATAAAAATAAATACATTTTAGGAGATGAAATTCTAGCCTCTTTATGACATATTCTTCTGACAGACTAATTAATTCTTAAATGATTTTTAAATAACATCAAAATAAGACGTCGTATCTAAATGCTTTTAAGTTTTTGAACTAACTCTTTGCCGATCTTACGGTGCCACGTTATTTAATTAAATTTTGATTTTATTAAATTTTCATAAATTGTAATTGTACTGTAAGTAGTTTTAATGGACTTTAGAAATAAACGATAAATTTCTTTATAATATTCACCCTGACAGGGATATTTCTTTAAGGTACTTACAGGGAGGCATACCATAGTTATCATAGTTACCATAGTTATATAGATATCTGTGATACATTTATACCAGTAAATTAGCATATTTGATTAGCATATTACCATAACATATCCATCCATGTTACATAACGAATTGTAAATATATTAAAGTTAGCTATTAAAATCAAATATTTTTTATGTGTGTCAAATAGATTTTGTAATATGAATTGTATTCTATATATTTGATCAATATGATTTTTTTGACTTGAATAAACATTACATAGATCACATAAAAACCGTTTAACCCTTTCGCTACTCCGAGTGACTATAGTCACCCTTCATAAAACAACAGCTGCATACCGGTATATATAGTCATCGGCCCCATGATGCCACCCATACACGACGGGTCACTATATTCACTCGATCGCAAAAACAAAATAAGTAAAATTAACGTCACATAGGCGTTTTTGAGAAATATGTTGGCCCCGAACGCTGAAGACTGCCCACGTTTAACGTTCTCAATTTCGGCACGGCGCTCCGCTCTAGACGAGGTTAAATGATAACATATTAAGTTGTTAGTATTATAGAAAAAAAAACGAGATAAAAACTTAAAAAAAAAAAACAAATAAACTAAAAGCCCTAGGAATATTCTATAAACCACATGGCTCGTAATTCTTATACAATGTCATCAACAACTTAGTGGAAAGGAAACGTAAGATATTTAAGATTTTAATTTTTGTATTTATTTAAATAGTATACTGAAAAATGTAGACATAGACTGAGAAAGTAAATAATGAGTTAGATTTACATAAGCTTAAACTCACTAGTAATTACTCTGAATAAATTGTAAATTTAAAAGAGGCCTGTGTAAAGGAACACCATATAAAATGTATAATTTTAATATGTATACATAATGTTATTTCAAAATATTCGAAACAAAAAATATATAAATGTTTATATTATTTATACATTTTGAAAAGTTTTATTGTATTTTATTAACATTTATTCAGTAGGTTACTTTTCTATGAACGTTGTAGATTTATTTAATTTTGTACACTTAGATCCATTTTGTTGTATACATATATAAATATGCTTCTTTTTCACTATGTTGTTAATATCTCTTCACTGAGTTTTGATATCAAAATGTTTTATATATTCACTCATAGCAAACTAACTAACTGACTTGCTAACCCTTAACGATTCCACCCGGTCAGTATTAATATTTATACATTTATTGATATGTTGTGTATTAATCAATTATATCTAATAAATAAAACTAAATCGAAGTATATGATTCATATAGATGAAATTAAAAAAAATTGCCCGTGCCGTTTTAGTAGACCCCTAATTTTACAAACTTACATTTTGCAATGAATCAGAATAATGAAAATAAATGCAACTCTAACAAATTAAGGTCACAACTTAAATTCTATATATTTTTATTATTTTTCCAATTGGAATGTTTATGTTAAACAAATGCATAATTTAAATGCGGAACTAGACAATAAGAGTTAAATTAGAAAGAGAATTTAATTATTATTATAATTTAATAAATATTTTATGTAGTACAAAATGCTCAATTACCAAAAATCTATAAATGTTGGATGACAAGAACTACAATTAATGTTCTGTACTTGGGAGGTTTAGTATAAATGTAAATAAATAGTTTAAACACCTAGTTATTTATAAGTAGAAATTCAATTTCATAAAATAATAATCATAATAATCACATTATTTCTTAATAAACATTTTTAATGTACCTATATAAAAATCTGATATTCATGTTTTGAATATTAAGTATATCAATATTTTTGTTACAAAAAGTGTAAAAAGATCCGTTTAAAATTTTTAAACGGTTGTATATATGTATCTTGCTATTCTATTCAAGGTGAAGTCATAATTTACGGTGACATTATATTCATTATAGCTTACGTTAATTTAAAAATAACTGTCCGTATTTGGACAAACAATAATCAGATAATATATTTGTAATCTTATTAGCGTCACAAAATATACAAGTAATAGACATCGAAAGTGTACATAGATGAAAATATTAGAAATCATTAATTTTTGCTCGCCTTCTTTTAGATCACTTTATACTTTTTGAAGTCTGTTTACCTTCCATCTCTTCTCTGGAGCACCTCGTTTAGTATATTATTCGTGTCTATGTCGCTGTCCTCACTAAATCCGCTCTGCCATTTTTGTTCATCTAGAAGAGGTTTATCATGCTCGTCCGCTCCATTTATCGCCCTCACTTTACTTATACTATCAAAGTCGTCAGTTCCTAGTGAGCGTACAGCACCGGTCACAGCCTTAATGATTAGCACTTTGTGTACAATGTGGCCAATGATGCCCAGCAAACAGAGCGCAAGCCCAACTACGTTAATTGGACTCAACTGATCCCCACTAACTTCCACAGCCAGAACAAGGATGCACATTTCCTGAAAGGTTATAGTTTAAGAAAAGTTTAACATAATAGTTGAAATAGTTTAACATCATAACAACTTCTATGCTATACAGTATTTTAAAAATATTGTTATAAAGTTCAACCGTAATATAATTTTGTGGTATGGGGTGTAATGATTTTGTGGAATGGGGTATCAACTTAAGTCCTATGAATACGACCGATTTTGAATTCTAATGCCAATCTGTTACCCCGTGTATAGCAGTAAAAAAATCATGAAGGAAGATAATCACTAAACGTAAGCCCGCAAAAATTATATATTGAGAATCGGAAGCTCTGTTCCTTTTCCCGTCGTATATATTTCTCTTCGCCTCTCAATATTCCACCTTGAGGTAAACAATGTACCTGCAATGTGCTGGATATTTTAGATATCTACAGACTTCGATGATTAATTATCATCAAGTCACCCCTGGACAGTCAAAACTTTTACTTAGCTAAGATCCACGACAAGCAAACAACAACAAAAAATTAATAATGTGTGTTTTCCTGCGGAAGACAACCGTTAAGTAGAGTCTACTATACCTGAAGAAGATGCCTCGTGTTGAGGCAAAACACGTGTCGTTTGCAGGGTGGTAGAGTGGTAGTGTGTGTTTGGTGTTGTGTATAGTGGCTGGTGGGTGGAGAGTTGTTGACGGCCGTTTTTCGGTACCCGGGCCGTTTTCATCCAGCAGGAAAACACACATTATTAATTTTCTGTTGTTGTTTGCTTGTCGCAGATCTTAGCTAAGTAAAAGTTGACTGTCCACATAGTGATGGATTTCCGCAAAGTGACACCTGATTCCATTAATCACCAGGTTAAACGTTTTGTCGTTTGCCCGATTCTTCCATAAAAGAAGTATTTAAGGTATAAGGAAGTTGCAATGACGTGGTTGGTCGGCTTTCATCTGAAGGCATAAACCATTGCTCCTCTACACCTAATGTTCTCCGTTTGACGGCGTGGACTACCAGCGGTTATATATTTCTGTTTATAAAACCATACTCGAGCCACAGATAACGAAAAAAAGCACTTAATCACTAACGCCCAGATTAGTAAACAACTTATCATCTCGTCCACTCCGATCGTAGATGCATTGACAAATGCGTCGGGTAGACGTGTTAAATGAAAGGAAAAACATATTATTAACGCCAATTCTAAAAAGCAACATAACATACCTTAAATATTCCAGCGATAGACAGAGTAAGACTAGATGTATAAGTCACGACTAGAAACTCGCTTATCTCCATAGTGAAGGCGATCGTTGCACCTACGGACACTTTAAGAATGGTAGGAAGTAGTTGTTCCTCGGGTAGAGATAGCAAATAATCAAAGCAAGTCCAGCCTGGAAACAATATGCTATTATGACTATATTAAATTGTAAGGGCGCATTTACATCGCGTATTTTTTTGGGTCAGAAGATACGCGTTTAAGGTGCCGTAAATGCCCGAAAAGCAAATTGTAGCATTTGTATCGATTCAAATGCGTGTACGTGCATTATAATATAAGGGAAGTGCCACTTTCCCTTGGTAGAGCAAGTGCTCACGCAACCTCGCCCTTCCGCTGTACTATGTTTTTTTTGTAGGATAGACAGGTAAACGAGCAAGCGTGTCGCCTGATGGAAAGCAATCCACGCTGACATAGACATCTACAACATAGTAGGCATTACAAATGCGTTGTCGGCTTTTGCGATAAGAGCAGGCTTGTTTTTTGAAGGTACTACTGTTGAAGTCTCTGTTAAACCTACAAGCGACTACAGCGCGTCTGCGTCTGCAAATACATGCCCCGAAGAAATATACCACATGAATGCGCCACCCATGTGTTTGCGTGGTGTGCTATAAAAAACACACACAGAGACAAAATAAATTTATTTTATTTTAACTTAAGCTATACTACTCAATTCCCATTATATCGGGGTGTCCTCTGTACTAAAAAGAAATAAAGTCCATACTACTAAATCTGGCATTGAATTGATTAATCAGCCGATACCACCTGACTACTGTTAATTCGTAAATGGAATTGGAGGTAAAAGGGAGCTGAAACTTACTTTTAATTTGTACCGGAATCTAAGAAAATAGTAAGAATGTAAAGAATATTGATTGAAATTACACAATAATATCCATTGAGTAAGAAAGAATCATTTTTGAATCAATTGCCTATCACATGTTTATGAATCTGCAATAAGATATTTATATAGTTAATGAGAACGTATTATCAGAGGGTTATACTTTGTGTAAACCACAAGTATATTGTTTCAAAATAAGACCATTTTTAAAAACCAAAGTACATACATATAAAGTGCATCTAAAAGTTAAATATTCATTCACAGTGCAAACTTTTTTATTAAAATATTATATGTAATTATTCAGCATTATATAAGTTCTAGTTTAAATTTACACAATGAAACATATCGTAATATTTTGATTAGAAGAATTATTTATTTTCTAACTAAAAATATGTAATTACATAAAAGTATCTTCGTCTACATTGAACAGAAAAATATGGTAGGATATTCAATATATTAATTTATTGAATATCCTAACCGTATTACAGAGAATCAATCGCGACAGTTGTTTTTACTTATTTTGTTTTTTTTTAATATCGGATCAAGTCTATTTCAAGGTATAAATGTTGCATAAATGATTACAATGTCCTTATGACACACACTGTAATCATATAAACACTTTATTAAATAGGCTTCTATGTAATTAGGATGTGTCATTATTTAATACCGAAAGCATATTAAATTCAAGGTTACCTTCAAACATTATAGTGAATGGTAGCAGAGAAAGGAACATCCAAGGTTGCACATGGAATACCATGTCCACAGGATTATGAAGGCCTAGTTTGGACTTCTGCATGAGAAGTTGTGCGAAGGACCATCGTAAACCAGCCGCAAAAGATGCCAGCAGTAGGAAGTAGAAGCCAAGGAGGTTGAATTGCGTCGCCTTGTATGTGAACATTATTAAACCAGCGGCTATCGTCAGCACAATACCCACCAGCGACCATGACTGTATAACAAAGTAAATATATATTTTTACTTTTAACTATTAATCATTGTATAATGCTTTATCCACGTCTTTGATTTGCTAACATAGATATGCTTTTCCTTTTTAAGACAAAACTACTTCGTACATACAAAATTTCGATGTTGGCCACAAGTATGGTCTTGTTTGTGATTAAACTTTTACACCATATCAAACCGCACGTGGCTATAATTTTTCTATGCAGTTAAGGGATATTTTAAAGATTAATCGCAGATTAAGATATAAATTGTTGAAATTAATATTATAACTAAATTAAATAACTAGCTCCTCAGCCGCGCCTGTAGTTCGGGCCCTTCGGCCGGAAGCACTTCGGGATTTGCCGCAGAGGGATCTAAGCCTTGAGGCTCGCGTTAGATTTCTTAAAGTGTACTTGAGAGATTGGTACAATATTTGTGTTATATTCATTTTGTTGCACGCTCCGGTTTTACCTTACGCGGAGCTCAACCTTCAGTTTCGCAAAATTACTTTGGAAGCTGGTATAACTTTTTTATTTTATTTATTCATTGGATGGACCGAGCTTCGCAGTACACGAAATTTGTCTTTCGGTCATGCATCTTGTCCTCGGCTTTGGGCCTTGTGTGCTATGATCTGCCTAGTCTTATAAAATTACTTAAAGGATTGTTATGTTTCTCGCATTACTCAATTATTTTTTGGTATATACCGAATTATGTTATTGGACCCCACGCAAAAAATACTATATTCTTTTGAAAGGTCATAGTCTACGCTACAAAAGCCTAGAAACGTTTTTTATACTCGTTTATTGTATAGTACGAATTTGTAAACAAAATTCCGTTTCGGCTATTTAAACGATTGTTCCATTTTTATTTACAACGGTTTTAAATTTTTGAGTTTGGAAGCTGCTTGGCCATGCAGTAGACACTTCAATAAGTAATCCAGATTTTTCGAAAGGCTAGAAAATCCCGACTGTTCCCTATAATACTCAGTGTACTCGAAAATGTAGTATACATATGCCAGGTTCAAAATTGTGTTTTCTAGAAATTGAGAAGCCCTAGTTGGGCTTCTCGATCATAGCCAAATTTGAGTGTTGAAGAGTGTAGTTTTCTTTCATCGTCGTCTTCAACAACAGTCTACAGCAATCCATTGTTGGATATAGGCTTCCCCAAAAAAGCGCTACCTAGCCCCATCTTCGGCTTCACGCATTCACTTTCTGCCAGCCGCCCTGTGCAGTTCATCGCACCACGTAGCAAGGGGGTGTCCCACACTACGTTTGCCAAGACGCGATTTCCACTCCCACACTCAGGTACTCCAGTGATTGGCAGATCTCCGACAAACGTGACCATTCCATCGCCATTTCAGTTTACTAATTCGGGAGACTGGTTTATCAGTTTTCTTTATCTCAACATAATTCTGAACACAGTGAACACAAGAAATAATATTATCTCAAAAAAAAATACATTTTAGCCACTTTAAGTATGTAAAACCAAAATCTATCACTGTGCAACCATAAAAACCGTCAAAATGTTATTTGTATTTACTATAATGACTATTTTTTTTGATAAATTGATTTACTTTTATGTACTTTGAAACTTAAATTTCATAGATAAATGTGTTTGATCAATCTTTTCTTTTATTTTCACGTTTTAAAGTCATGTATCACTTGTTACAATAATTCTATGATTGTATTTGCTTTTTCAATTGGTTTCCTAATATATGAAGGAAAAAATTAAAGTAATTTATATTCCATTGGCTATATTCAAAGGGAGCAATATGCAGAAATTTTAAAGTTAAATTTAATAAAAACATGCAAGAAAGAAGAGAAAGGTATGAAGTAAGAAATAATTATTTTCTACTAAATCCAGCTCATCCTTTTCAAAATGGCATACATTAATGGAAGTTAGATGCTATGGAATATGTTATCTAAACACTAATAAAATGGTACCATTAAACCCCAACTCAACTATAACAGATAATATGTTGATTTCAGATATTATTTTCAAAATACCTGATAAAATGTGGCATTATTAAACATAAATGTGGCTACTTCCATGATTAAATAAAACCATTCAGTAATAATTTGTGTCATTGTGAGAAATGTAAATTGCAGCAATACAGTCTTAAGATTATAAACATTTTATGCATATTATAAATATGGAAGACTCACCTTTTTCTCAAGTCCTAGAAAAATTGCAAATCCCAATATGAAGATGATAGTAGTAGATTTTGTCATAGTGTAGAGGGAAATTGTGACAAGCTCTAGGCCCCAATTAGAAAACCCGACATCAATTCCACTGGCTAAGCCTGTAGGTCCCACAGATCGTAGGCATGTTACGAAAGACAACATTAACTGAGGTGTTCTAGTAATGCAAAACAAAATTAAACGTACAAAAACCGAAAGCATCCATTTTATTATTAAGTGGTACATTACCACTGTAAGTGGGTAATGAAAATCCTGAAACAAAATAACAACAATTAATATTTTTGATATACACTGCTAACCAAAAGATTGAAACCACTACTAAAATCTTTGTAACAAACAAAATATTTCAAATGTACATATGGTGAAAACCTAATTTGCACACCTGCAAATTCGATTGTTATTAAAGAATTTCTAAGAGTTATTCTTTTCGTATATTTTTAAGTTATCATCCTATAAAGGTCTATTGTTTCAAAATATCAATTAGTGCCACTTAAGAACCAGATGGTAGAGTCATTTTAACATTTTTATGACCTGCTCATTACAAATTATTTTGGTTTTATTTGCATTAACCAAAATTCAACCGAAAGTCAGTATTATTTTAGCTTCCTAAAACTTATGTATTACCTAAGTTTTTTTCTATATTAGTGTCAGGTTGTTGTTACAGTGAAGATATCTTACAATGGAAAAAAAATTAGCAGTGAAACTTGTTCTGCCATAGTTTTTTAGACAAGGAAGGCAAATCTGAATGTGTGATTGCCTCTCGACTTAAGTTGTTGAAGACTTGTGTTCATAAAACGTAAATTCAATGTAAAAATCCGAAAACCACTAATAAGGCCACAAAATAAAAAGAGACATGCAGTAGGCCCTTAACCATCGAGACTGGACTGAAGAAGACAAAAAAAGTTCTTTAGACGGATAAATCCAAATTTGAAATATCCAGTTTAAAATCACGGATTTTTGTTCAACCTAGTGCCAAGGAAAAGATGATACCAGACTGTGTGGTGCCAACAGTCAAGCATTGTGGTGGTTCCATTATGATCCATATGACAAGGAACCAGAGATTTGGAGCTAGTCGATGGAATCATAAAAATCATAGAAATTGCCCTTTCCATGAGATTTAAGATTAATTGGAAATGGATTTTTTTAACAAGATAATGACTCAACACAATTCAAAATTACGCAGGGGTTATTTGGAACATAAAGAAACAGAAAGGGTGTTAAACAACATGGTGTGGACTCCTCAGAGCACAGATGTCAACCCGATTGAGCTTTTGTAGGACATTAAAAATTCTGTAGATTCAAAATAATAATGATAAGCTTCCACATTAAAAATTATAAAGAATATGTTTACATGTTTTGTAGGAGATTAAAAATTATGTACATTCAAAATAATAACGATGGATTCCACATTAAAAATTATAAAAAATATGTTTACATGTGTATACATGTAAATACATACTAACCTTTAAAAGCCATCTTTGATAAAAAGTTAATCCAATAGAAAGTGAAAAATAAAGCAATATTAGCCCCAATGATAAAAGGCTTTTCTGTACGCATATCTCAGACCATTTTCCTTTTGGTTTACTTGTAAATACTTCTTCGTCAGTATCAGATTTCGAAGACAGCTGTTCATATTTTGCTGGTTTGTGATGAATGACGCGACCTACCATGTTTATAAAATTCACTGTTTTGCATATCAACAATAATTGTATGACCACTCAGGACTTCCAAGTAAATGTTATTTTATTTATTAATTTATATTCCACCAACACTTAGCCCTTCATGATATTAGTACTCTCCACAAATCGTAAACACTAGGTTTTCTATGAAGAGACGGGCTGCTATTGTAAAATAGAAAAAATATATTTGATTTTGTATAAGTTTACTCTCTTGATTCATACCAACCTAACAAAACTGACAGCAGTAAACACGAACAAACTTTAAAAATACTGCTTAATTTCAATAAAACCGATATCATAGTGAACCCCCGATTATATTAGCTGCAAACATTCGAGACTTCATCTACCAGCTCATTAGAGTCTGCACATTAGTGCAACTGAGTAACATTGAATTATTAAAATATCATGTTATTATCATTGTTTAATTTTGTGTTCTTTTGGTGTTTATTGTTTAATAGTTGCAGTTTGTTGTTTAATTTTGGTGACATTTAAGTTTGATTAAGTTTAGTTAGTATAATGAAGTGAAATGAAATATATACATGTAACGTGTCTTCGTGAATTAACTGCAAAAATATTCGCGCTATCTACTACGTGGTGCACGTTTGTGAAAATCATAAAATTTTAAAAAACACGTTGGCTATTATATTAGTTCGTAATAATATCCATTTTATTAAAAACTAATGATTTTTTGTTCTTTGAACATGTATGATAATTTTTGTCAGGTACGATAATCCACAAACATGTAAGTAGTTACTACTAGTTATAAATCTGTGCGATAATGTTACGCCTCTGGCCAGAGTCATCTTTCAGGTTGCCAACACTGATGCAAACTGTGCAGTGGACACGGTGTTGAACAGAAAGTATCGATACTCTCCAGTAGTATCGAAAAAAATATCATACTCATAAAAGTATCGATACTGCACGTAATGACATCAATGTTAGTCAGTTCAACTTTATTAAAAGAAATAAATGGTACGACGACCGATTGGCTCAGCGGCGGGGCCCTCCATTCGCGGAGTCAATGGTCGCGGGTTCAATTCCCACATCGGATTAAATATTTATATGGATTTATAAATGTTTATTCCGAGTCTGGTAACCTCCCCAATCCGCATTTCCTTTCCTGCCCCTTCCTTTCTTCTTTATCCTTCCCTTCCTCTCTGCCAATCCACGGTCTACCGTGCCAATGGATGCGTGGCTAGGGGCGAGCCTAATCGCAAGCGTGCTGATCGTCCCGGGGTCGGGCTACCACGGGAACTATGGTGCCTTACCTCATCATGCAGGTCTCTGCTGGGGCTGACCTCCATCCTCCCTTGCGGCTCGTGAGATTCACTAAGACGAATTTAATATACCTAATTTGTCGAAAAATGACGGTGACGTGGTTCGCCACCCGTCACGTCCTGATTCTCACGAGGGTGAAAAACGACCAATGACGAGCTGTTTCGCTGCGATGAATGGCAGCGGATGGAGTTCTGTGGTCACTGCTAATCCCTGCGGGGCATAGGCGTAAATATATATACTTTTAAAAGTCTGTCGAGGTAGAATGTGATTGGCTAGAAGGGGTTATCCTAGGATCTATATTTATTGAAAACTCTGTAAAAATACCCCTTTTATTATAAAATCCCCAAAAAAGTCTCTCAATGAGTACGTTTTAACAGGTTCGATACTATACATGTCAAAAAGTACTTATTAATTAAAAATATCTGATACAAAGTACCTAGTACAAAAGTATTGGTATCGATGGCAAAGTTTTCGATGCCACAAGGTATCGATACTGTTTCTATAGTTATTTTCTGTGTGTCAAGTAACTTGTTTTACCTGCTTTGTTTCTTACATGCTCGTAGGGACTTTTTCCATCAACTTACATTAGTGACATTCTGTTTTTGTTTCATTTTCATAATCTTATATTATTATTAAGTTAATTATTTAATTGTGGTGGTAGTATATTATGCAATATAGTTCGATTAAGGTGAATAAGTGAGTGATATGAAATAAATGCGTGTATCGTGACTATTTAAGTTTGCTGAAAAAGTCCATAGAAGTTTTGATAGAATAGCCACCGTTTTATCAAGTCGTAACGTGAAAAGCTGCTTAGTTACATTTGAAGAGATTTGATACTGTTGTATTTTACTTGACACTGAATTTTATTGTTCTTTGTTAATATTTTATATTATAATAACGAGCATAAAAATTGCCCTGTAACGTTAAGTGTGCGTTTAAAATGGAATCTGATTTGCACTCGTCGTTGTTTTCACTAGTCGATAGTCACCTTTCTAAAACTAGTATAAAAGTCAATAATGTATCTGGAAATGAAGATAATGATATAGCGACGTCGCGTGCAAAGCTTTTAAATTGTGGAAGTGTCTCAGAAACACAAGTTCAAAGATATTTAAAGAATTCCGACCAGAAAGTCCCTTTACCTAATCTTAGTGAACACGAGAGTCCTATCACTAATGTGCTAGCCGAACAAATTGCTAATATGCTAAAAGCAAAGGAGAAAAGACAAAATCAGGAACAAAAACAAAAGCTTGAAGAGGAAATGAGAAAAATGAAACTAGATGATGATCAAGATTATGTTATTGATTTGATGCAAACTTTGCAAACTCCATATGAGGCATCTAAAAAATTACCTAAGGCTGAAGAATTAAAAAGCTTGAGTAGCTCATTAGAATCATTATTAAATCAGAATTTTGCAGGTTGTGATGAAGAAGGCCATCAAAATAAAATACAAATAGAGCCACCTTTACCTTGTGTAACAGATATGTCTTATATACTTACCCAAAAAATAAAAAAAGGAAAATGTTCTCCATTTGGCAAAGTATTAACTTCAAGATTAAGGCCGGTTGCTGCACCATATTTAAAAAGAAATGTTTATAAAAATATAGTTAGATTTGATTTTAAAACAAAATTACCTTGTGATCTCATAAAAGAAAAGCTTAGGATGCCCACAGTCCATAAAACTTATAGTTGTAGTATATTTGATATATGACACAGTGTGATATCCAAATTTACTTTCATTGCTTGATATATCTCAATTGTTCATAATGCTGTATAAATGGTACTTCTACTTAATTTTGAGGTTATTAGCCAATTTTAGAAAATTGTATTTAATTAAAAATTAAACACTTTTAATCTGATTGAGCTCTGGATCTGTAAGAAAGCTCTACTACTAAATAAAAATGAGGTTGTGCATGTGCCCTCTATTGTTATTTACTCATATGGTTCTCTTGTTTGACTTTTAGATAGTGTAATTTGTGACTGATGTCTTTGTTGGAACTAATTTCTTAATACTATTTTAATTTATATGACTAAATTATTATCATTTGTTCAATATTTTAATTATATAATTAAATAAAATAATTGTACCACAAATAAAAAATAAATCAATTATTAAATTTGCATGATAAATGTTTTAAGATTTTCACTTTCTGTTTTTTTTTTATGGGATAGGAGGGCAAACAAGCAAGTGTGTTGCCTAATGAAAAGCAACCAATGCCGCCTATAGACAACCGGAAGCGTTGCCGGCCTTTTAAGTGTGTATAGGCTTGTTTTTTGAAGCTTCCAATGTCATATCGGTTCGGAAAGACCCCCGAAGGTAGCTGGTTCCACAAACCGGTGGTGCGTGGAAAGAAGATAAATGCACCATAGTAGACCGCCACTCATCCAGATGGTGGGAATGAAATTCTCCTTTACGGCGAGTTGCGCGGTTGTGGAACTCGGCGGCGGGAATTATTCCAAACAATTCCTCGGAGCACTCCCCATGATAGAAGCGGTAAAAAATGCTGAGAGATGAGACATCTCTCCACAGCGCTAGAGAATCAAGCCAATTGGTGAGATCTTGGTCATCGACGATTCGGATCGCACGACTTTGAATGCGGTCAAATGGAAGAAGTTGATACTGGGGAGCCCCGGCCCAGAGGTGAGAACAGTATTCCATGTGTGGCCTGACTTGTGCCTTGTACAGGTGGAGGCAATGGCCAGATGTGAAATACTGTCTCCCTCTACTGAGCACACCCAGCTTTTTCGAGGCCAGATTGGCCTTTTCTTCTAGATGGCCGCGGAACTGAAAGTCATGCGTTATGACAACACCAAGATTCCGATATACGGCTTAAGATTAAGGGGAGTGTCTGCAAAGCGAGGACATACGACAAAGGGAATCTTTTTGGTAGTAGTAAACTTGTGTCTTTTTGGGGTTGAAATCGGTTAGGTTCCGCTGACCCCAATCCAAGACCTGGTCTAATGAGGTCTGTACTTCAGACACAAGTTTGTTCCGACACTCTTCGGCATGTACCCGAGAAATGTTAGCACGGCCGGAGTATAAGGCATCACCCGTGGTGTCATCTGCATAACAGCGCATGCTATTAATTTGTAACATATCGTTGATATGCAGAAGAAACAAAGTAGGGGAAAGCACACAGCCTGCGGAACACCAGCATAAACGAGCTTCAAATCCGAGCAAAAACCGTCTAAAACGACTTATGCTTCGATCCGTCAGGAAGCTGGTGATCAATTTGCATAATTTTTCGGGCAACCCATAGCACGGAAGTTTAGCTAGAAGAGCCTCGTGCCACACCCGATCGAAGGCCTTGGCTATATATCCAGGCTTACTTCTAAGGCTTCCCCTTTGCTCTCCACCACTTCTGCCTATCGGTATGTCAAATAAGTGAGAAGATCACCAGCTGAGCGACCCTGGCGAAATCCATATTGACGGTCACTAATCAGCTGATGCTCCTCAAGATACCGTTAGAGCTGGCAGTTAATAATAGATTCCATTATTTTGGAGCTGTAGTTAGCTGGATCAGAACCTGTTTTTGGAATCGGATGTATTCTATACATTTATTAAATCTAAAATTATAAATTATATAATGGCAGCCGCTGTTAAAGATCGGTACACATCGCATATATCAAAATGAATATTTAAACAATTATACACCTGTAAATTTGAATATAACTTTTAACAATATTAGTGAAATATAATTTAGAAGAATATATCATAATATTGGATAACAGACTTAAGAAACCGTAAAATGAAGGAAATATATATTATAAGAGTGACAAGCATGTCAAAACAAAATAATGTCACCGGCCGGTTGGGGCCTACGGGACACGTCGCCCCAAGAAAGGACCCCGCTACCGATCGCGTAGTGCGACGTCGTATGCGACTCTAATTAAATGAAAATTGTTAATCTTTTAAAAGTTAAAGTTAAGAGTTATCATTGGTCATATAACAATATATAATAATTTCAAGTAAGGTTTTGTTTTATTTAAGTAAATTACATTTTTTGTGAAAATTCCCATTTTACAATATTATTTCAAGAAATATTTATGGCTTATTTTAGCTCTGTAATTCATGGTGTGAAATAGATAGAGAGAGAGAGTTACATGGAGTTACATAAGAATCATGGTTGTTACAAGAATAAACCTAAAATTAATTAGAAGTATTTCACATCATTCCTGATGTAGTCTATGTCTTAAATGGGTATGCAATTAATATGTGTGAACAATAAAATACTGTTTTAAATTTTAATATTTGTTTATTAAATTACGAATATCACACAAATTTGTATTTTTGATGCAGAAACAGGTAGTATTCTTGGTAATGTCACATAGCCAAGTTTTATAAATGATTTTATCCTAATTCTATACTTTACATTAATTACATCCTTTAATTTCAACAGTAAAGTTTTTTTTCAAAGATATTTGTATTTAAAATAAATATTTTTAATAAATATGTTTTTATAGCATCAACAAGTTTGTTGGTGGGCAAACACAAGTCTAAAAGGCAAAATTATAAAAAAGTGTTTGAAAGTTTAATATTTGTTTATTAAAGGCTTTTTAAGGTTGGTAATGACGACCTAGATAGTGTGTTTCATGTTGTCTTCTTGTGGCTTGATAGACATCACGTTCTCTATCTGGATACTTCGTTGGTAAATTTGGTGAATGGAGATTCACCTTAGCGGCATATCTGTAAGCAATTAAAAAGTTAATCTGGGTTTATCAAAATATTATTATTTTGATAAAGGCAAAGATGGATGAATGAAGAAAAAAGGACAATCATAACTTGGCGTCTCAAATGTCGCCTGCTAGTAGTGCATCCTGCTAAGAAACTAAAGAGGCTATGACAACCATGTGGTAACCATGATTGTGGTAAAATTATTCTAATTTCAAGGTCAGACATAGATTGTCACAGGCCGATAATGGGCAACTATTATCTGTGCAAGAAATTTGGTGTGACAATCGCTAATTCGCACGTCTTACGTAATGACTATGAGGATTTCCCAAATCAGGGGAGGCTTATGTCCAACAATAAAATTCTTAGACTTTTGTTGAATGACGATGAATAGGCGAGCATTATATAATATTATATGTGCAGCCCTGGTAGTCCAATGCTCGACATTAGCTTCTCCTTTTTTGGATTGGCGGAGACGAAGGAATAAGGATAGAGAAGAAAGGAAAGATGGATTTAGTCAGAATGATAGAGATATGATACTATCTCAACGGAAGACAAGGAGTTATATTGTTAGTAGCTCGGGAGGACGGGGTCACTTACCTGTGTACCAATACCATTACTACCGGACAGACGGCTAGGCAAAGATACTCCCTGACCTTTGATCATATATATATATATATATATATATATATATATATACATATATACATATATACATATATACATATATACATATATACATATATACATATATACATATATATATATTTATATATATATATATATATATATATATATATATATTAAACATAACAGAACTTAAATCACAACAATGTTAAATGCCTGTGTCGATAGACAAATTTAAAAAAATAAATTCATATATTTGTGTGTATTTAATTTACTAACCTTATGCCTGCTATATCTATCTCGTAATGCCCACTGAGAACGTAGTCGTTGGTAACGCGTTGGGGCACCCCGTCTTTGTCCAGGTTTTGAATAAATCCTAGGCAAACCTGTGAAATGAAAAAAAATTTACTATCATCATATATATATATATATATATATATATATATATATATATATATATATATATATATATATATATATATATATATATATATACTATATAGTGTACTATCACAATAATATTATCACCTGTTTTTTGAACGTGTATCCGTAACTGGTTGTGGTGGTTTGTCCGCAATAGTTGCCGTCTCTGTATATCGGCTCGCCACCCCACGACCACAAGTCAAGCTCATGGTCGTGTTCGGTGAGCAGCAGTTGCACGTACTGACGTCGTATGCCTTGCTCACGTTGTCGTAACAACGCTTCGCGCCCGATGAATGGGATGTCCTTCTGTTGAGGTAAAATAATGTTGCGAATGATTATGAATTAGTTAATAGTTTCACATCGCATATGAATGCGTATAGGTTGAATATGTACATCAAAGACCCTCTTCTTAATTCTAATTTAGACTCGTGGCGCAAAACAACTTTAAACATGAAAGAGTTCAAATTATACAAGATGTTTTGTTCATAAAGGATTACAATAAGTTTTAGTAGAAATAAAGGTGGATAAAAGTGTTAAAGTGCTCAGTGGCGAAGTTATTGATTTATATGTTGTTTTATATTGCAATTATAATATACACTCTCAAATATAAAAAATCGACTCACTACGTACGCTTGCAGTTACAATATTCTCGTGAAAAATCTGTTGCTCAGATTTATTTTTTGACTTAAAGGTGAAGGTTTTTGTTTTAAAATGAGATATTTATATACATCTTCTAAGATCTAAAATAAGGAAACATTCACTCTAAAGAAAATAGAAAAAAAGAACAAAACAATCTTAATTTAAAAAATAAAAAACAATTAAATATTTAGTGATATCCCCCCCCCCTCCCCCCTCCCGATTCTTATTACAGCCTTTCGTTGGTTCTTCAATGACCGGATACATTTTCACTGTTTCTTGAGAAACGCGATCCCTTTCTTCAGCGAGTGCGGTTTAAAGCTCTTCCTTTAAGACTTTTAAGCTCGTCTCATAAATGCTCAATGGATGTATGTTCGAACTACGTGCTTGTAGTTGTACTTGAATTCATGCAGTTAATTCCGATCCTATCCCGCAAGTACCGCCGAACAGAAGCTGCATGTTTAACACACACGCCACTTCTTGATAACTTCCTTGTTCCGATAACCGTTTGAGCCACTTCTTCAATAGATATGTCCATTTTTAGGCAACGTTCATATTTATATTACATTAGTTAATAATAAGGGATAACTGTATCAGTTGACGTATCATGACTAATCGATAAGGGTAGGTCAGGTAATTATTTAGCGGACCTACCCTTTAGACCGACCGACCTTTTAGACGTTTTATAGGGCATGAAAATCCCTAATTAGCGCTTAAACAGGTGCAAAAATGATCATTAGCAAGTACAGCATGATTTTGGGTCGTATTCTTGAAAAATATAACAATTGTTTACATTATTTAGAAGCCAAAATATATAGCTTTAATAATTGAAAAGAAAATTATTCATGACGCTTGAGACGATTTTTGTTGTGTTTTAAATAATGATCGCATTTAATTTATCAGGTGATTCATGAATACAACGTTCATAGAAGCTTATATTTACACACATAATAGTGAGGACATATATTATCAATAAATATTATATAAATTGAATTGTCTGTGTGTGTCCAGACTATAAAAACAGCTGAACAGACTTTGACGGGACTTTAAGTTAAATGTAAAAGGAATAAATAAGACAACTATTTATTTACTATTTTATTTATTTTTATCCTCAAAAATTGCAAAGAGAGATGTGAATGGCGTGTTAAAAGTTGCACGAAGCATCTTCTAGAAATTAATAAAATGGTACCTACTTTTTTACAGATTTATTTTTTGATTTATCAAAAAATAAATCTGATATAAAAAATTTTCGACACAAATAAAAGTTTCACCCATCTAGATGAGTGGCAATTTATCGTGGTTACCACTAATCTCTGGAACCAGCTACCTTTAACGGTATTTTTGAACTGATAAGAAGTTGAATCTTCAAAAAATAGGCCTATATAATTATTAAATGCCTATAAAGATTCTGTAATGCCTGTAGTGTTGCAGAAGACTATAGGCATTGATTACTTTTCGTCCGGCGAGACGCTTGTTCGTTTGCCTTTGAATCTTATAAAAGGCAAAAAGAAATAACTTACATCAAACTTTACTCTCCACGTCCGTCCACATTCTAAAGGTGTCGTCATTGTATCCAGATCCTGACCCCAAAATGCAAAGAATTTTTCTACTCGCAATGAGCGGGATGCGTAATAACCTACGTGACTGATCCCGTACTTTTCTCCTACAACCATCAACCTATTATACACGTGCAAAGCGAACTGTAACAATAATTAACATTTATATGAATTGGCATGCATATAATAAGAATAATAATAATTATATACTTAAAAGAATAATAGACAGAACATTTAAAAAAAATTAAATTTACCTCGTTCGGAATGTATAGAACATATCCCAATTCCCCCGTGTGCGTCAAATTCATCGCTCTTATTCCATTTGCAAGTCCAACATCCAATTCTTTAAAGGTGAAGAATGGGAAATTGGTGGGTGAAAGATCAGTATCTGTTAGTTCTGACAGTAAATCCCTGGTGAACGGCCCCATGACACATATTGCCGTGTACATGGACGTAACGTCCGATAGCGTTACAGATCCGTTGCGTGGCAGGTGACGTTTAAGCCAAACCTTGCATCGAGTCTGTTGAATTGTAGGCGCTATCATCATATAGCTACAAAGTAAAAGAAACTAACTTTATCATCAAATAAACGAGTAAAAAATATATTTTATTTCTCGCCATCATCAAAATTTATAATAGTTGATTGCTAAAGTTAAACTAAAGAATTTTTTACCAAATAGAGGTATTTGGTAAAAAGCTTTTCTACTCGTAAATGTTACATACTGGTTTTCACTAATTCGTGCTAAACTGCAATCATTCTCGTATCCACCACGATCGTTTTGCATGCCGGTGTGTATAATACTCCCAATTGGTACATCAACGTTGTTCGAACATAAATACTGAAGTAATTCAACCACCTCGTTTCCTTGAGACTGAAAATATATTAAAAGTTACTTTACATTTTTTTTTCATTTACATCTATTTCGGTTGCGTAGTTTTAAATAAATAATAAAAATAAAGGATACGATACAGTTTATAGGAGAGCCAACAAGTAAATTGGTTTTTACATTTTCATGCATTATGAATGTGTGTGTACTTTGAGTACCCTTTCGTTGCGAGTGTCAATCACACTTCTCATTCTCCGGATTGTTCACATTTGTTTTAAACAAGTTCTCCATTGGGTGCCGGTGGCCCGTTCAGCGGTGTCACTCCGATGGAGAACATTGCCGTAGCGAATTTCAAAATCGTATTTTAAGTTTTTTTTTAAATTGAACGGAGGAGCGCGGTGGGAGGTACGTTAGTTCCATCATTTTTGCGGGTTACTTAGTGATGATGTAGCAGTTGACGGGTGAGGAACGTGCGTTCGCACTCGAAGCGTATTTGAGACTAATGATTCATGTGCAGTTGCACATCGGAGATTTTGTTCGCGGTACAATATTCGACGATTACGTGACGTTTCAAGTAAAGATTTGATTTGGTCATAGGTACGAAGGTTCCAGACAACAAGTAACGCAGAAAACAAGCCGGCCGGTGCCCAGTCGGACGTCGAGAAGAAATGAAAACATTGAAGTCGCCGCCAATAATTTGCCCGATATTCCGCGTAAGATGATCCAAATGACACAGCGGCAAATAGTTACTTGGCGTTGATGGTTCGTCATTGTGTTAAATTTGCACTTCCTACAGGTAAAACATGATGATATATATATATATATATATATATATATATATATATATATATATATATATATCATCATGTTTTTAGCAAGATACACATAGAGTAGTAGGTATAAAAGGGTTGTGAATATTCGTAGTGTGATTGCTCAAAATAATTTAAATTTAAAATTGTTTTGTGTTTAAATCGCATTACTTTTGGTGACTTTGGTGGAATACTAATAAAGTGAATAAAATAATTAAATCGATATTTATTTTTAATAATATGATAGAATAGAATTTATAAAAAGGTAAACTTTTTAAACATGAATTTATACTTGATTTTGTTAAAGAAAAAAGTAACATGAATGGAGATCGGAACTATACCTGCAAATCAATCTTTGTAAAAGATGAATAATCTGCTAGACCAACAGCTTCTCGGCAAGCCCAATATTCCCGTTGCACTGTTTCAAACCAATGAGGTTTGCCAAAGGTCTTTGTACTTGCGATCTTAAACGGACGAGGCTTTTGTGGAGTCTCTTTATTATTGTCTGTCGAAATTTAACTTCACTATAAGCAATGACCATAATTATACGTATTCTGTCGACCAACAGTTGTTCACTAACCTATTCTAAATTATATTGTGCTGGAGATATATAGCCTAATTAGCATATCCTAATTGCAATAGCGTTCCATTTCAGTTTCACGCTATATTAACCATGCCTTTGAAATTTTAGATTTTTGAAAGTGTTACTTTGGAATGTTGTTATTTGATTTCATGGGAAACAAGTATTTTGTGCTAAAATAAATTCTTTATACGAACAAAAACTAAAACAAGGACTGTGGAATGCCTTTGTTCCATACTTGGACACAACAAGCTGACGAAGGATAAATTTAAAATTTTTATTGTTTTCAAATACGACAATAGTCATTGTAAGCCCGCGGAAGTCTAATGCTGTACATAGTGCTCCTTCAGTCTTCAATTGCATACATCTAGTTATTTTAAGATGTAAATTGCAGAATTTCACTCCAACTAGAAACCTGGTTACAAGTAACGTTTGCCAAAGCGCGGTCACTAGTCGAGAGCTCATGTATTCTAAAAGTAAGCAATTTTTCAACAAGCGTGACAACGTGTTATTGACGTCTAAATTACATCAATCTAACGTTCCTTACAATCAAATTTAAAAAAGGGAAAGAAATTTATTTATACTCTCTCCTATCTATATCTATTACTCGCTGGTTTATATGCGTTTTATTCAAGTTCATCTAATAAAAATTTAGGCATATATGTATTAATTGTAAATTTTCTCACTTACCTACTGATTCAAACCAAGTTGGTCTTTCGTAGCCCATGACCTGTCCAAAGACGGCACCGTTGTCTCTTAAAGTAGGATATATAGGAGACAGTCGCAAGTTTCGCCCCGTTTCAAACTCATGAAAAGGGTAGGGTAGACCATAATGGACACCTGCGTACATTATATTTACCTATATACTAATACGTGAAAACTTTGTAACCCTTTCTAAGCACATTTCCCTCACAGAAGGGTATAAAATTTGGCATAGTTAAAATTCATATAAAAAAGTCGGAATTCATATAAGAAGTCAGAAGATAAAAAAAATAATAATAAATTGCGTTCGAATTTTGAATATTGGTCGATCGCTAGTATAATTTAATATATATTGTGTGTGGGACAATTTTAGCGCAGGACAAATATAGTAATTTATAGTGATATATAAAACAATTATAGTGAATAGTTATAAATAGTATAGTAAATAGTTATACTCACATACATTTAATTGCGAATAAGTTTATAATAAATCACATATTGTGTATAGGCTCGTACTAAATAGATTGTTTTATATAATTTGTAATAGTTCATAGGCACACATCGTATTTAAGTTTAGACATAGTTTGTGCAAAGTCATACTTGTAAGATTGTACATAATAAAAAAGTGGCGAGGAGGTATAGGTTTTCCTACCCATAGATTACCGTCCTGCTCCCACATCCACTCGTCACCTCACTCACATATAGGAAAAAAAAAAATAATTTGCTACCCATTATGTAGACGGCGAATGGCTGCAATATAAGATGCGTATTTTATAGCACCGGTATGCATTCGCTTCAGTAACATGAACAGGAAGGAAGTCTCAACTATACCTACGAACCTAATAGAATTATATTAATACCTAATGAAATTGAAGCTTTTCATTTATCAAGATAGTGAATAGTAAATTCCCGATTGCGATTCACGTCACGTCCATGTACGGGTTGCAAAGAGCCCGTAAACAATAAATTTAAACTAATAGTGAGATGTATTTTTTACTCCTTTTTATTCAATCAAACACTTTATTCCTCAAAATAATAAGATATTTATTGAAAGTTTATCAAAATTGTAATACTTCTTGCCTCGACTAACTTATGTTACGAATGGGACGCAATTTCTTATAAAATCAATTTTAATAAATACACTCTCGTTGTTAAAAAGAAAATAATAATGCTTATTACATGGATACCTATATCTGTAATATACTGTGACGTAACATTGTAGACAAATCTTATTATCTTATATTTTTATAACAAAATACTCAAAAACTTTTATTTCTTACATAGGACAACTAACCTGGTACCTCCTTCACACGATCTCTGAGGAACCTCTTATTATTGTGAAGACCAAGAAAGCGATTTATGTCCAATTCATACATATCGTATTTAGTGTAACCGTCAACAATTTCATCCACAGTTGCTTCAGCGACTCCGCCAGCTGCCGATATTCCTACAGTTTTCATTCCTGCTGCCACATGATAATTGAATATCTGCAAGAATATTTCAGTTATAATTGAATATTTGCCAATTCACACTCAGAAAACCGTGGTCTATTCCCCTAGAAATGGAAAAAAGGTCAGTGAGACATATATAGATTGTGAAGAAGTAATTGCATATTAACAAAAAAATAGTGCGCACTAGATATTTTTTCTCATTGTTTATATATATATATATATATATATATATATATATATATATATATATATATATATATATATATATATATATATATATATATATATATATATATATATATATTCGTGAAGGTCGCTGATGATTGGGTTGACGTCACATACCATCGCCATAGTCAAACTGTGATATTGGGAGCCACGATGGTCGGGCTTGTCGATGATTGCGATAGGTAGTCACTTTGCCACGTCTAGTTTCCATGTCTATAGTACTTTATTAAGGTGGCAAGTATAATATTAATAGTTCTGTATTGAGCCCTGCAGCCACCTTGAATAATTAGTTATTACTCTTGACCGAGCACTGACCTTTAACAAACATTGCCTCAATACCAAGCAAAGGGTGTTTTCGAGGAATAACTTCATTCGCCGCCTGATCACGACGAAATGGGTCCACCATCTCATATAACGGCGCATGTGCTTCGAACAACGGGTATTGTCTTGTGCTTTCCAGCAAGAGAATTCACCTGACCAGTATGGCACACCGATCCGCTCACGCAAAACAGGTTGACAAAGCCTTAAATGACACATGCCGCGATATCACTGGTTGCCTCAAACCCTTCGCCTTCTATACCTACTTTTTGGCATCATTCCGCCGGAAATAAAAAGACATTTAGCTTGTTGTGGAAATAAAATACCCTGTTCCCCCCCAAATTCGTATGTCAGCAAGAGAAGCTTCCGCCCGGCTACGATCTATAATGGCCTACATGGAGATCTCTTAACAGACACAGCAAATGAGGCTATGACGGATTGCAATGTGATACGATGGTGGGATCGCAAACCAATCCATAGAACATCTACTCTCTCTATCTCACTGAGCCCTAACACCTGTACGTTCGAAGACCTTATCAAGGCGAATGCTGCTGCAATTGCAGTAGCCAATTACTGGGTCAAAAAAGTCGAACCAATGACTCGAAAAGAAGTGCTTCATTTTAGCAAATTAATAAATAAACAGGCCATTTTGTACATCAATCTGCATTGTGTGCTCGATTAAAGTCCCTGTACTATCAAAAAAGTTATTGTAATATTATGTAATTGCTTATTCGTTTTAGTGCCGTTTTAATGTTACAAATTACCAGTATTAACATTTTTTCTTGTTTTCTTCTCAATTCCATCGTTGCAGTAGTTACTGCGAAACACTTGATTCCACGAATTTAGCTCAGATTTAATTACAGCTCCATTCGCGAAATCAAATGATCCGACGCAACTCAACTTTCTCCCTGTGCATTGTTTCCGAACAATTAGCTTGAAACCGAATATTATCAGCTCGCTGATGCCATGAAATATCTTATCAAAAGGCTGTAACAATTTACATTTAAATATCTCGTAATTAGAAGAATTATTCTTAGCCTGGACGACCTCACTGGCAGAGTTGTGAAGTTACTGCTTTCGAAGCCAATGGTCGCGGGTTCAATATGTATAACCTACAGGAATTTATTATTATACAGATATTTATTTTGAGTCTGGTTGTCCTGTCAATCCGGCTTGGATATGAGTGATAGGTTAGAGTCCATTCCTCCAGAAATGGGAAACCCCGTGTCTTGTAATTATTTATAATAGTCGTGAAGTTACTAAGATGATTTTATTAGTGTTTGTTGAGGCCTTAATTTTTTTTTGTGCCTAATTTTAATTAGTAATATTGACTCAGCTTACCTCGGGTGCTTCCCCTACTATCCATTTACAATCAGGAGAGAAAGCCTCTAGACCATTACATAACTTGTGTAACACAGCTTGGTTGAGTGATGGAACGCGTTTGAGCAGTTCCTGAAGGAGTACATGAAAGTGATCCCAATCTTCGGACACACAGCGCTGTGATATCGTCTCTACTGCACACATGTACAAAAGATACGAATGGTCATTGTAAAGAAAGCGAAAATCGTGTGAACTATTTATTTGTCATCATTATAACCATCTAAGAAAGGTTTGTAAATTGTTAAATGTTTCTTTATATATCAACCTGGTCATCCGAATTAAATCTAATGTTTCAAAGAGAATAATTTGAACTTCAACTTACTTTTTTCATCGTATACTGGTTTAGCAACAGGTTCAAAGCCACCTGCGAGAATACAGCCGTTTCGCTCTCGCAAGTATATGTATCCATCTGGATCACGTACAACTATGGGGAATAACAATTTAATTATTATATTACATCATATTATACCAATTTCATCAAAAACTTAATGTATGTATAAAGTAATGGTTTTTTTTACCTGGTGTCATCGAGTCCAGATTATCAATGCGTTTCGTGTGCAAATAATAATGTTCACAAGGTATTAGTGGCACTTTAACTTGAGGTTTTGCCAGTTGACCAACCTATAGCAAAATAGTAATAAACAAAAATAGAAAAAAAAGTGAACAAGTGGTATACATATTAAGTCAGTGCATAAGTGGATCATTGTATGATATTTGTATTCGACAATTCTATTAGGTGTTAGGTTAATATTTCTTTTGAAGTAAAGCAGATGTAGATAAATCAATAAATGTCTCAAAACACTTTTCCTAAGTGTTTCGTTTTATAGTTTTTATGTTCCTATAAAAACAAAATGATTTCTTTGGATATGGATATTTGATATGGCAATGTATCAGTTATACTTCTGGTGTTATGAGTGTTTATGAATGGCAAAAATTGCTAAATAAATCAGTAAATAGTTAAATAATACAGCAGGTATGTCTGAGAATGCTTATTATTATATTAATTTTATATATATATATATATATATATCAATATATCAATCAATATCAGCCCGCGGCAGTCCACTGCTGGATATAGGCCTCAACCAAGGCGCGCCACCTAGCCCGATCTTCGGCTACACGCATCCAGTCTCTGCCAGCCGCCTTGCGCAGATCGTCGCTCCATCTAGCAGGAGGGCGTTCCACACTACGTTTTCCGAGTCGCGGTCTCCACTCCAGCACTCGTCTACTCCAACGATTGTCGGTTCTCCGACAAACGTGTCCAGCCCATTGCCACTTCAGTCTGCTAACTTGAAGAGCAATGTCGGTGACTCTGGTTCTCCAGCGAATTTCTTCATTTCGAATTCTGTCCACCAGAGAAACCCCGAGCATAGCTCTCTCCATAGCCCTCTGAGCGACTTTGAGCTTGGCGAGGAGACGGACTGTCAGTGTCCACGTCTCGGCACCGTAAGAGAGTACGGGCAGGACGCAATGGTTGAAGACTTTTGTCTTCAGACTTTGTGGTATAGGCGACGAGAAGACTTGACGGAATTTCCTGAACGCTGCCCAGCCCAGCTGTATCCTTCTGTCGGCTTCTTTCTCGAAGTTGTCTCCGTCTAATCGCACTATTTGGCCTAGGTAGACATATTCCTGGACAACTTCGAGAACTTCGCCATCGATCGTGGTCGGTTCTGGCTCAATATGTTGGTTTACCATTATTTTAGTTTTATCCAAATTCATAGCCAGACCGACCAGTCTGGAGGACTCATTTAGGCCGTTCAGCATTGCTTGTAGTTCTTGCAGCGATTCTGCCAAGATCACGATATCATCGGAAAAGCGCAAGTGTGAGATGTGCTCACCGTTTACGTTTATGCCACGTCCTTTCCAGTCCAATGTTTTGAAAACATCTTCCAGCGCATTAGTGAACAGTTTCGGAGATATGACATCCCCCTGTCTCACTTCACGATGCAACTGGATTTGCTTTGTCTGATTCTCAACACCTCGATGTATCGATGATCTATTTGGCACCGCTGCAAGGCATCTATGACAGCCCAGGTCTCGATGGAGTCAAAGGCCTTCTCATAGTCCACAAATGCTATGCACAGGGGCTGATTATACTCGTTAGTCTTCTGTATAATTTGCCGCACTGTGTGGATGTGGTCTATGGTGCCATATCCTCCCCGAAACCCAGCCTGTTCAGGAGGTTGAAAGTCGTCAAGCCTTCGCGCGAGTCGATTTGTGATGACCCTCGTAAACAACTTATGGACATGGCTCAGGAGCGAGATCGGCCTACAATTTTTAAGTAGCGTCTTATCCCCTTTCTTGTGGAACAAGACTACTATGCTCCTGTTCCATACCTGTGGAGTTCTTCCGTTCTACAAGACGGAGTTGAAAATTCTGCAGAGCTCTTTCAGCACGGGGCGACCCCCTGCCTTTAGAAGGTCTGCAGCAACTCCGTCCTCGCCGAAATAAATTAATATATATATATATATATATATATATACAGTGGTGGTCATATAATTAAGAACGCTGATATAATGGAAAGATTTTTTTCAAACTAAGTCGTATAACTGATTGCATGCAATTTTTTTTATTTCTCTCGGTATCATAAAACTTTTCCATAAAACCACTGAATTCATTGATACACATGATAAGCTAAAAATAAATAGGCAAACTTTTTTTACACTACTTCTTTAGAATGTTTACGTAGTATTCCTATTTTCTGGCTGGTCACGTAATTAAGAACGCTTTATAATTTATACATTTTATTCAAAATTCAAAAAGAGAACACTCGATTTGCAGTTCTATGTTACTGTTTGTGTAATTTTGGCGCCATTTAGTGTTGTAAAAGATTGCTTCTTATAAAAAAAACAGTGGGAAAAAATAAAAGTTGTGATAAATCTACAAGGGAAGTAATAATAAAACTTCGCCGGAAAAATTGGTCTTATAAAAAGATAGCCCACCATCTGCAATGTTCAAAAACGATGATTTTCCACGCTGTAAAGCATTTTGCTACGTATGAAACTACTTCCAATGTTCCACGTGTACCTAGACAGAGAAAAACAACTACTCGAGATGACCGAAACATCGTTCGTATGGCGAAACAAAATCCTTTTAAAGGGACAAAAGAGCTGAGAAAAGAATATTTTGGTGAAAATAACCCTTCAGCAATCTCAGCACGCACTATTAGAAGACGTTTGGTAGAAGAAAAATTGCACGGAAGGATAGCAAGGAAGGTATCCATGCTGAAACTTTGCCACAGGCAAGCCCGGCTTGCATTTGCGAGAAAGTATGAAAACTGGACTGTGCGGCAGTGGAAAAATGTCCTTTTTTCTGACGAGACGAAAATAAACAGAGTATGTTCTGATGGAAAACAATATGTACGACGTCCCCCGAATACGGCATTCGACCCAAAGTACACGAAAGTCACATTAAAGCACGGTAGTGGAAATTTAAAAATTTGGGGGTGCTTTTCTGGACATGGTGTTGGACCTGTAAAGTTAATAGAAGGTAACATGGATCAATTCCAATACAAAAATATACTGGAAGAAACAATGCTACCTTATGCTGAAGACGTTCTACCGGTTATTTGGACATTCCAACATGACAATGATCGAAAGCATACTGCACGCACCGTAAAGGAAATTCTTACAGCGCAATCAGTTTCTGTCTTAGACTGGCCAGCTAACAGCCCAGATGTAAACCCAATAGAGGATTTGTGGTTTGAAGTAAAGAAAAAGGTTTCAAATATACAGTGTGGGAATTTAAGAGAACTGTACGACGTTTTTTTAGAAGAATGGAACTCTATTTCTGTTGCGAAATGTCAAAAATTAATAGAGTCAATGCCTCGTCGGTGTAAAGCAGTAATTAAAAGCCGTGGACATGCTATTAACTATTAATTTTAGTTAAAAATGTATTAAATTGCTTGTTAAATTTTTCGCGCTACATATTATTGTGATTTTTTAAATGTAAACGTCATACAAAATAATTTCCTTTCAGTTTAATAAATCGTTCTTAATTATTTGTCCAGCTTCAGGACTATTTGAATGTTGTACTTTGGTAAAATAAATTAAATCTTAGAAAAAATAGTTGACAATTTTATTCATTATTCCTAAACCACGTTGCTCTATTAATGTGGCTATTTTATAACATGACTGGTTGCTTCTCAGAAGGTACACATTTTTTTATATGACATTATTTCAATAAAAACTTCTAGAACTTCAAATCGTTCCACAAGTGTATATATATATATATATATATATATATATATATATATATATATATATATATATATATATATATATTAATTTATTTCATAGTATACAATCAGGATTCCTAGATTTACAATTTGACACAAATGAGAATTTACAAAGATACAGAGGTGTATATGAGAAAATTGTAAATATTGTTTTATTTATATCACACCTGTCGGGCCCAGAAGCCTGCACAGTTAACGAAGTATTCACACTCAATAAAACCTTGTGTTGTTTCCACACCAGACACTCGGTTTTCTGTTGATAGTATGGAAGTCACTGCACACTCCTCCATTACACTAACACCTGTATAAAATAAATCATTATATAACATGCTAGCTACGTGTCTTATTACTTTACAGAAGATAGAGCAAACTCTAAGTTACCATGCTGGCTTAGGGATCTGAAATGGAAATTTAGAATTTTTTTTTTGCAGATTTAGGCATTAAAAAAATATAGTGCTTAATATGATATTATAATTTACGTATTTTTACGAGCAGGCATGTGTTACCTTTAAGGAAAGTGTCATTATGGGAGGGGGAGGTTGGATTAGGCCTCCAGAACTTAACCGCTCAACGATCGTAGCGCGTAGAAAGGCTTCAAAAATTGCTTTACAGGCGTAATACGTATAGCCTGTTTGAAATAGCACCAAACCAGATCACACTATTTATAAGTTTTTGCTTACTATAAAACCAGTAACATATGTTACTAATGCAACCATTATCGCCGCCGGTACAAAAGAGGATTGCACTATTGTTCACATTGCATTCCCCGTTACTAAGCTAGCTTACCTTCTGAAGAGCTGCAATACCCACCTCATATCTTTGCAGCTCATTATTTATCTAATATATCTAGGTGGCTCTCGAAAATCCATTAAGTTATGCCATTCAGACATGTTTTCTGTGGGAGGAATGTTAGCCCATTGCAAAACCCCTAGATGCTGGTGGACTCCATCCTACTTTGGTCTGCGAGTCCATCAGACTTAGTCATCCAGAGCAACCAGCTTCTACCCCCATGCGCCACTTGGGGTCACACCTCTTTAACGTGAAGCCCGACATGAGTACACCAGTGGAATGAGAAGGGATTTATGAGGGAGGATGTGAAGGAGGAGGACTAAAAGTGGCTTGACTGTCTGGGGTCCGCAACCAAATGCCTCTATAATAATACCAGAGAGCACTTGGAGACACTTCTGGACATATTTTTACTTTTGATAATATTATAAGTCCAATATATGTACGTAAACTAGTAATTAGATTTCTTTTATATCTATATGGACCCTTTTAGTATTAATGCTAAGCAAAGGGTTCAGAAAGTTTCAATTAGATAATGTTCTGCTTTTTGGTGATATTGTGCTGTTATATCTTTTATTTTCTTAAATATTTTATTTACTCACCATTTTCTACAGCTTCCTGCATTAATGACATACAAAATAGATGAGGGTCACCTACGCCATCCCCAGGTATCCAGAGACCTCCCAGGATATCATCTACATTAAGCATGGGCCAGATTTCTTTACATTGTTGTGGAGTAACAAGATCACATGAAATATCCCAGGAACTATCTAAAAATTATAATCTGTTATTATAGTCTGGAAAATTGTAATTATAGAAGCACAATTGGGAAAAATAGAAGAAAATAATCAATTCATTAAAGATAATATATATTATTATTGTAATTTTATACTTCAAATGAAAATTTACTTCATAATATAATTATGTAATACAATAGTCATATTACAAAAGTATACTCTTTATTTTTCTATACAATTACTCCAATATGATGAAAACTGAAAGTTTCTGAAACTGTATATCTTTGGAATTGGAGGAAATTATTTCTGCTCTCCTTAACTAGGAAGTTTTACTCATGGTCACTATACTCAGCACATGTATTGATAATTGAAAAGTCAGATATCTTGCTCTGGGGCAATGTACAAGAAGATTTGATTTTGTGAGTTAGACATCATCATCAGTAAGATGTTAGAGTTCTTCTCTAAATAAGCGAGATACATCTCACATAGGTTAGATTAACATCTGAGTAACATTTGTATCCTTTTTAAATATAAACAATATTATAATATCATTGATACATACACTGACTGACTTTTCATTCTCCTATAAACAGTCATTCTATCTCTAGTTCGAGCCACTAACAATGAACCACATTGTTTCCAACCAGTTGGTCTACCACAAGCTTCTAAATCTTGTAATAATCTAATTGATGATTGTGCCAAACGGACTTGAGCAAGTGAAGGTTTAAAGGTTCCAATCAGCCCTGATGCATGCCAACGACTCCCTGCACCTACCCTGTTGATAAAACCAATGCACAATATGCAGATTTCATTATTTAAGTAATAAAACTGCTTGAGGTCATTTCAATATCTTCAATAATGTTCTTATCACGATTGTACAACTGTTTTCTTTTGAATTTTAGGATTAATGCCATATTTTTAGCATATTAAAAATTGTAAACTGTAATAATAGCTGATTTCTAAAAAATATTAAACCTTTGAATAAAGGTTTAACATATTAAGAAATCATCTTGTGAAAAATTATATTCAATTAGGTAAAATTTACTAGAGTTCTGTTAGATTTGTAAACTCAAACTCATCTGACATTTTGTAAGCTACATGAAAATCAATAAATCAATACTTGATAAAAGCTAAAGTAGTCTAATTTTTTATATAAAACAATTAAAAGTAATATTATAATTATTTTATGTTATCCTTTTTTATGATTGTACAAATAATAAAACTTACTTTTCTTTCTCAATGAGAAGTGTTTTCTCTCCCCAACCCCGTCGTGCTAAATGGTAGGCGACGGCAGCCCCCATTACGCCTCCCCCACATATCACAACCTTCGCTTTTGACGGAAGCTTAGATACACAATGATTGAGAGTCTCTTGATGGTCTAAATCATCATAGGTGGACAAAGGTCTAATCCATATATCTTTAAAGTTACACACTCTATACTTATACACGCAAACTCGGAATCGATTTCCTAGCATTATAATACGTTACTGCGCATATAGACTAATTTAAACTACTTCAATATCTAAAAATATTCGGTGCAACAGTGTCATCTACTTTGACATTAAAAAGTAAAGATATATAGTGAAGTTGCGTCGAACCAATTTGCTCTATTGATTTGTCGGTGTAGGGTGGGCGGGTCCTGTTTTTTTTTATTATATATTTCAGCATTGAAATCTAGAATTTTTACCAAAAATTAGTTTTATTTAAAATAAATTGTTTTAAATAAAAAAGTTATTTAAAACTAATACATAAGTCTATTTTTTGCTAATTGTTTAAAATGCAAAAATACGTTTTACCTTTTACATATAAAATCAGGTGATTGCTCCGGAGTTGCAGTTGTTGCACGTATGTACAGTGGATGATGTGCTGCGCAATTTTACAAACATACAAGAGATGAGCGTTTGTGTTCGTAGAAGGCCAGCAACGCTGGCATTGCGGATGTCTATGATCACCATATGACCCGTATGTTCATTTGCCTGCTCTGCTGTAAAAAAAATACTAAAAATGACTTTTACGCAAAAGAAATTCATTGAAAAACAAGTACAAAAATTTTTATTTTTACAATGGGTTTATTACGACGAGGAATATTATCTTAGCATCAAACAATTATGTTGTGATTGTAGTTATGTTTCATATGTGCTGCCATAGTAACTGAATAACGACCAAAATACTATATTAATCCATAAGGTTAAACCTAACTGGAATAGTTTTTGTAGATTTGCATATTTTAATCCCCATATAGTTATTATGTCTTTAGTTGAAATAACTCAGCACAACGAAGTAATATATACAATTTTGGATAAGCCTCCTCCAGAGCCACCTAAAACACCAAGGTGATATAATTTAAGTATTTCTTTATAAGCTAGCTCATTCACTTAAAATGAGAAAGATAATTTGAGTTGAGCTGGTTTGTTTGCTCATTTTCTTGCGATTTTATTACATTTGCATTTTAACCTTAACTCACTATATTGTGATTGTTTTTATTACCAGTTTTTGAAAGTGCTTTCATTTTTTTCTTTTTAATAGTTAATCACTCTTTAAATCTGATTTCAGTGTTATAAAGACATAGTGAAGTATTTTCATTTAAATATACTTATTAACATGCATGGATTTAAAGCACTGCATTTACTTCTTATCCTTTTACTACTTAATTTTGCATAGGTGCATCCAATTATTTAATAACGAGCGTTTGATAACCGATTGAATATGGCATAACTAGTTATACAGAGACAAGACGATAACGGACATCAGCACTGCCGGTGCGAAGTAGCTATCCCTACTGTCATAATACACCTATACAGCCCGCCTGCGCCTACGAGGTTTTTATGCCAGTGTTCTATGGAGTGCGAAGCTGAGCTATACTATATGCTACAGGGGCGTACTTATAAGACTTAAGATTGTTTTTAACAGTCCCTATATCGTATATACTACTAAAAGGCAAAGGGCCTCGCCTAATCAGAGGAATAGAAATTAATCCATCGCACTTGTTCAAGGCGGTTTAGCGGGGGACCCTGGCTCGGAAAAAATACATGTAGGCATGCCATAGTTATATTTATACGGGAATCGAACCCGCCACCATTGCCTCTGGAAATGGTAGCTTCGCCACTGAGCCAATTAGGTCGTCATGTATTATTGCATTGTGCTTATCCCTGTGTATTGGCTTGTACACTTGTTGTTTTTATCAACACATATATATATATATATATATATATATATATTATATATATATATATATATATATATATATATATATATATATATATATATATATATATATATCAAAGCCCTAAAGCCACACGTAAAGCGTCGTGTTGTGAAGTAAGTTGATATGTATCATTATGTGTGTAAACGCTTATGGCTATTATCTTTGTTTATTAATATTTTTTTCTTTATTATCTATCATTATAACGATAATGTATCATCAACCTACATCAAATTATCTTTTTAATATTGTGTCCATCCTACGGTTGTCTGGAAGAACAACAGAAGACCGCTATTTCTTTATAAAATTTACAATCAATAATTGTATAACTTTGTTTTTGGTGTACAATAAAAAATATATCTATCTATCCATCAACATATATGTAAAATGCAAAAGCGCATTTTATATAAAGTCAGTTAAATTAATGTAGTTCAAGGTTACAAATTGTTGCAAAAATAGTTCATGGTAGTCAACTGTTTTACAGATATGAGTCTCAACTGGAGCGCCAGTTAAAAGAGATTAAGACCCCACAGTTGAAACGTACTTTTGGATATGCCGAAACACCACTGAAGTCTCCTGAGCAATTTTTAAAAAAGGGTGAAGGTATTGGACAACCAATTAAGATATCAGACCATAAATGTATAGCTTCCGGAAATCTTCCACCCGTGCCGAAGAGAACATCATTAACAAAGCAGCAAGAGAAACCGAAAAAGAACTTTAAAGTCCTAAACATTAGAAAAGCGATACGAATAAAAGGAAAACCTATAGAGCCTAGGTAAGTTTATTTTGGATTTAAAATACCAGTATAAAAGGCATAAAGGTTTCTAACGTAGAAGAGGTCACGGGGACAAGCCCATAAAGTGTTCATACGCCTGACTCCATTAATAAGTATTCATACGATTGCTCGAGCAAATTTTGTGCGCATGCAACAATTTAAAAACGCGCTTGCAAAAAGACGACTTCAAACTAATATGTATGTCTTAGTTTTATTTTAAGTCATACACTGCGTTAATTTGCCGTTTAGTATTGACTATTCTTTACATAAATAAATAATTAATATAAAGCGTCAAAATTAGGTACGTGATTTAATGAAGAAGAAAAGAAAAAACAAGGGTAGAGATGTATGGAGAAGCAAAGAACCCAACTTTGGATCGAAGTACTTAAATTATGCATGAATAGTTTAATTGCAAAATTATACAAGCACCGATAATATTATTATTTTTTAAATATTTTTTTAAATATTATTTTTTAATAATATTATTATTATTCTTTAACTAAAACTATTTTTTTTTATTAATTTTTCGTTTTGTAATTATTCAGACTGGTCGATACAAGAAATGGCCATATAAAGAAAATTAAAGGTTCCGGGGAAGTCCCAGAGTATTGTCTTAGACCAGATTTCGGGCACATGCCGGCGTATCTAGTAAAAAGAAATAGAAGAATTCAACAGGAGCTAGAAAAGATAAAACACGCTGAGGAAACCAAGGAAAGCCTTTGCAAATTAATAAATGAACAAGAGCGGCAAAAGCTTTTACAGGTAAAGTACGCAGTCTGATTTGTTTTTAGTTTGTACATATTTCTTGAATGATTCCTATTAATTTATTAAAATTTTGTTTTAGGATTTGAAGCATAACTGGCAGCTTATGCAAAAAGCCTTTTTGCAATTACCCATGCTCACAGATACAATACCTAAAATCTTAAAAAAAACCAAAATGGAACAAGAACTACGACAGTTAGAGAAAGACATCGCTTTAGTGGAGTCCAATGCTTACATATACATTTACGATTAATTTTGAAATAATCTCATTCGGTACTTTTAATGCAAATTTTTTATTAATATTGTTATATTGTAAATTAATTTTTCCAATTTTTGTTATAACATAATACATATTATACGTATATGTATACACTTTTCATTGAACCCTTTTTTGTTTTTCTTGAAAAATATAAAAAAATTATTTTCATATATTTGTAGTTTCATTCAATTCTTACATATTCACGTATTCGTTAGCAGACTTGCCGCATTTTTACATTTTTTACCTTTTTTGTGTAATTATTACAATTTTTGACGTTATATCAGTCAAAACAGTTGAATACGTATACAACTTCTATGACACAATGCAAACGTTTAGTTTTACACTCTGAAGTAACTTTCAATTTTACTAATACTTGGTTATAGTTTTACTTAATATCTTATTAGTTAATAGTGGTAGAGCCACGCTGCAGACGAATACTTTGTCAAGAATAGCAAAATATTTGTCTCTAGTATGAATGGGCCGGCTCGCCCGGGGAAGTACCACACTCCCGCAGAAAACCGGCGTCTGAGTGGTAGCTTACCTATCACGCTTTGAACGGTGAGCGGCCGAGTTCCAGTGCCAAAACCCTCACCCTACCATAATGACACTTTCCTTAAAGGTCGGCAACGCTTCCGCACTGCCTATGGCGCTGCGGAAGTCTAAGGACGGCGTTGAAAGCTTTCCATCAGGTAACACGCCTGCACGTTTGCCTTCCTATCCCATAAAAAAAGATGAAACTTTAAATACTTTAATGCATCATAATTATAAAACATTTAATTAAACACGTTTCCATATATTACTATTCAGAACGTAAAGAATTATTTATTCCCTATGTAAAAACGAAATAAACAAATTAGAAAAAAAAAATCAAAGCGGGTTTCTTGATAAGATTTTATGTACTACGAGTATATAGCATAGCCTTTAATTCAATCTCTTAATAAGGCTTATGCATTTTTTCTTTGAATTATTGTATATTATTATACGCCTTGATATCAGAACACGGTAAACGGTATATAAATTTATTTATAAGCATTTACTCCCCTAGAAGACCACATTTCTATTGGTTGTATGTCAATTAAGACTACACAATATTGACATTAATGTATCGTTTTTCAATCGTTATGAATTCTTCGGACTTATTATGAATAAAAGACAAAAATCGAATTCATCATCTTTATTACATTAAAATATTTAAGATTATGGAATGTTTTTATTGAGCTTACAGAATACTTATTGACTAGGCTTCTTATAATGGTCTATATAAAATTGCCTTTTTGTACGATATAAATTAAAATAATCGAATACGAAATAAATGAATTTTTATTTCTATTCATATCAAAGTAATCACCCATGAAATGGATGCATCTTTGTCAGCATAGTGGCACTTCGCTAGTAGGTCGGCCTCTAGGGTAATTTGTTTTCATCATTATCATTAAGCTGGTAGAGCACCCATTTATCAAGCTTTTTTACGTCGATAGTTGCTGCGAATTCAGTCGTAGATTGAATGAGAAAAAAAAATTGAGTATTATCAGCTTCCACAAGCGCTTTTAATTCGTCAGCGTCGACCAAAGTTTTCAAATGACAAATAATTACATAAATTTTTAAACGTATCAATGGAAACATAACCCTAATTAAACAAAAGATTGATTTTGAAAAAATCAATGTTTTTAAGATATAATTAATTTAAAATTAGATTTCATAGATAAGGAAAAATTAAAAAAAAAGATTTTTTTTTAATGCTCTACAACAAGACGGCCATTACATAGGTATAGACCTAACATTATCTGCTAAGCAATTGTATGAATACAATCACACTGAAGTACAAAATACAGATTTTTTTTAATAAATGTATATTTTAATAAATAACATATTTCCCCTTAAATAAAACGCCATTTCCTCTTTGACTAGATAGATTTATTGAAAACTTTATATTTTACACACACCTCGTTTACTAATTATTCCCAAGTTGAAATCAGATTCCAACATATTTTATGAGACAATAAATGTTCTAAATTTTAAATATTTTCAATGTGTAGTGACACAATTTTTTGGGTACACCACGAATAGCCCGGTCGTCCAGGTTTCCTATGTACATTTTTGGATATTTTCAATTTTATTTTTCAAATTATTATTTTTCCAAAGTTATAATCTCACGACACTTAAAAAATATTTAAATGTAAGTTCATGAAAATATAACATTTAAAAGCATCTTAAAACTACTTACAAATATATGTATATATCTCTCTATGTCATTCGTCGCGAAATTTAATCATAATATAAAATTATACACCAAAGAAAATTTACACTCAAGTAAATTGAAAATAAAATTTACTTTCTATTTGTACTAAGTAGGGGAGACTCGGGTGGCTCCGGCCTCGGCTACTATCGGTTGGGTTAGGTAGGCAATCACGCACACTACTACAAAATTTTATGACAGCTTGTCTCCGTAGCTACCCGACGCTCTCCTAATTAAAACTTGATCGTTATTGTTATACCCCAGATTTTAATTTTCGATAAATTAAAATTTGATAATCATTAAATTGAATCAGATTCTTGTAAATAGTCTAATATTTCAAATTTGCTGACCAATTACCAAAATTTTAAAATTATTCTACGAAAAATACTTATTTTGTTTATTTGATGATGAAAAATATATTTTTAAAATTATAATATAAGAAACTTTTTTACAATCAATCAACAAAATAAAAAGAAGATGACATTTACACACACAAAAGAGGAAAAATCTTTTGCCTTATCTATTATACTTACACATTAAAGACGGTATGTGATGAAAAACATGTAGCCTGAATTCCCGCATACTTTATTGAAATTATATATGTAAATAAAAAGTGGTACGAAAATTTTTTTCCTTGTTGTGTTTAATTTACTTATGATTGTTGCTTGAAAATGTCGCTTGAAGTTCCAAAAAATTTTAATTAACATCATCCGAACACCCGTATCCTAATATTGAAAAAGAAAAAAACGTGAATTCACGTCATCCGTCTTCAATGTGAATGTATGTAATGTTATATAATATAATCAATAAGATCCATAATCTTATTTTAATTTACTTTAAAATATAGCGGTAACTATAGAGATATTTAGAAATGAGCGACTAAATTATTTTTTGTGAGTTTGTGGACTGTGATGTATGTGAATATACTCACACTTATTATTTGTGGGTTGTCAACCTGGCACCCTCTCTCGCTCTCTCTGCGATTAAACGCCGTAACATAAAGACGTGTTTATTTTACCTGACGTGATATCTTATACTACCAGAAATTTATTAATCGTGTATTATAAATACACTACATGGATTTACCTTTTCCAATTAAAGCTGAATATTTTATTACATTTTATTACTTTACAATTTTAAATCATTTTGCACAACTCATAGTTTGGCCAAATAGTAACATCTAACGTGATATGTTTAACTTACATTTCAGTTGATTATTTTGTTAGTTTCTGGTATATAGAACCTTTAGCAAGACCGGCCGGACCTTTGGCAAGTCCTAAAGGACCTTGTGGTTTAATTTTTTGTCCGGCACGTAATTCAGGATTTGGTCCATTCCAAGCCATGTAGTCTTCCCTGTCAAAATAAAAAAATTATAACTGAAAGGTATTACAAGGGAATTAAGTGTTAATACTATTATATTGTAAATATAATTATACATATTAAATATTGAGTGGATGGGGGTTGAAAGTTAATTAAATATAAACACAAACAATATAAGTCTGTATTTAAATATTGTTTAATAGCCGGGACGATTTGCGCACAATCGTCAAGCGTATACACATAGAAATTCACGACTGCAGAGCGAGACACCCCGCACTAGTAATGATGCTGCCCATCACTGGTTTGTAACACTTGTTGCATAGCAATTTAAGAGATGTATTAAATCAACTGAAACACATAAATGGGCCAAACAATGGATAAGAAGTGCAAATATTATTAAAGATGCAATAGAAACACACAAACGGCCCAAATTCTTTTTTTTATGGTATAGGAGGGCAAACAAGCAAGCTTGTCACCTGATGGAAAGCAATCAACGCCGCCCATAGACACCCGCGATACCACAGGAGTCACGTAAGTATTGCCAGCCTTTTAGGAATGTGTAGGCTTGTTTTTGAAGGTGCCAATGTCGTACGGGTTTGGAAAAATCGCTGAAGGTAGCCGGTTCCACAGAGTGGTGGTACACGGAAAGAAGCTTCGGGAAAAGAGCAGCGTACTGGATCGCCACTCATCCAGACAGTGGGGATGAAACTTTTCTTTACGGAGAGTTGTGCGATTGTGGAATTCGGCGGCAGGAATTATTTCAAACAATGCCTCGTATCACTCTCCATGGCAAAAGCGGTAAAAAAGACAGAGAAATAAGATATCCCTCTGCAGCGCTAGAGAATCAAGCCGATCAGTGAGAACTTGGTCTTCGACATTTCGGGTTACACAACTTTGTATGCGGTCAAGTGGGAGAAGTTGATTCGCCGGACCAGAGATGAGAACAGTATTTCATGTGTGGCTTGACGTGTGCCTTGTAAAGTAGGAGGCAATGGGCAGATGTGAAATACTGTCTCGCTCTACGGAGCACACCCAACTTTTTCAAGGCCAGTTTGGCATTTTCTTCCAGATGGCCGCGAAACTGGACGTCTTGTGATATGTCGACGCCAAGACTTCCGATACATGGCTTACAATTAAGAGGTGTGCCTTCAAAGCAAGGAGATACGATAAAGGGAATCTTTTTGGTGGTAAATGCACAAACTTGTGTCTTTTTGGGGTTGAATTGGATTAAGTTCCGCTTAACCCAATCCGAGACCTGGTTTAATGGAGACTGTACTGTGTGTTAAATACAGAATCGTATTTTTGATTTTATAATTATAAAAGAATAAAATACATACAGAAGGAGACTATCATTTGGTCCTCGACGAAGTGACGCATCGGGGCCGGTGCATAATTCGCGGTACTGTGATTTATACTTAGTTTCTGTGCTGGACGTTGATTTTAATGTAGGCCTGGAATATTAGAGCAAATTTCAATAGCTACAAATTTTAAAAAACACTCAATATGGCCGTAATAGTAACCTTCAATGCCAAATAACTTTAAAGTAATTAACAACAACACAAGTTCTTTATACTCTTTTTTTATAATATTTGTGATTGTGATAATTGTTTTAAAATTGAATTGCTTTAAAAATTAATAGAGATTACAATTACGGTTTTAAAATAAATAGCTAACAGCATAACACACATTTCTAAAATATTTTCTAAAAATATATTTTTAAACTAAAATTATTCTTTGCTAAAACTAACTCTTAAATGTGTTTATCAATGTTAAAAAATAATTCTAATTTTTGTCAAATTATCGTAATATGCTCCTTAGATGTGTATACATTAAAATCATGTTTATACATAAGTATCGGATTCTAAAGGATTAAAATGATATTGCTAAAGAAAGTAAAAAACGAAATGAGTATGTTTATGGAATTATATTTTAAAAATTTACTATAACTTAAAAATGGAATGGGAAGATTTAGTATAGAAAATGAGTAATGTTAAGTTTGATTTAGCTTATTTTCTATTATAAATACTTCTTAAACTTTAAACAGGCTAAGGAATCAATTCAAGAAAATTAATCCATTTTAAACTGATAATAAGTTTTATTATAAATTTCATATTTAATTAAAATATAAAATTTTACGTTTATACTCTAAAAAATATTCGTAGGTTCTCAACACAACTAAAATATTATAACAATAAAATTACATAAAATCCACACAAATTTATAAGGACAAATAATTAATATAGACGGTATGTTATCAGCATGTTTAAGGGAAAAAAATAAGATTAAGATTACTGTCACAAATCGAAATTTATGTGCGAAAATGAAATATATACAAATAATATAAAAACTTTCATCCTCTTTAGTGATATATAACTAAATAAGTATTCAAGACAAGTTGAAAAGATTCCAAAAAGGGAATTTTTTCACCAAATAAAGGCAAACTACGTAAGCAGGGGAATTTTGTTTCAAGACGTCACAAGTGTAGTAGACCTATGACCAGCACCGGCGTCAGACATGTAATATATGCAATATTAGCCTGGCCATCTCGATATAAACTTTTGTAGGAATATAGGTCGGTATTTGCATTTGTTGTAAAAATATATATTAAATGGCACTTGCATGTTTGAAACAACATATACATAATTATAGTTATCGTTTTGAAGTTGTAATGTTGTAGGTATATAGCGGATTTCCATGTCTGACGCCGGAACATTTATCTCAAGCATGCCAACTAACATACTTCAAATGTTCAGTCCAAGTCTTGAGGCGGCGGGTGGCGGGTGGCGCGGGCGGGGGCCTCGGCTCTTGCTCCGTCACGCTGACTGATGCACTGACCGTACGGAGTGAATGAGTGAGGGTGATGTTGCTACTGGTAGGATTGATGGGGCGTTATTTTTATAATCCACTTAATAGATACCACTGTTATTTTATTATACTATTATTGTTTGTAATGATGATATAAAAATATTTTAGTATATACTGAATTGATGTTAAAATTGAAGTTACTTGCAAGCGTATTTTATTGCACATTTTAAATATTAATACTGCAAGAGTATTTACAATATGTTATACGTTATTTAATATATAACCGAAAACCACACAATGTTATTAATTTATTCCCTTGATGGAACATACCACCAATCCCGCCGTAATAACTTGTTATGACGTATATGTATTGTAGTTGCATCAATATTGATGGCGAAATTATTTTTTTTCTGTATTAAGTAACTACTAAAAACATTATTATTTTCATTGTATTTATAATCGTCCATCATTGTTGAAGCGACGTGTAATTGTGAAAAGCTAAAAAGCCATTGGACCATAGGTTGTATAAGTAAGCATCGCTAAAGTGTAACGACATAATCAGGCATAGTAGTAAATTGCTCGGCCAGACTTGTTTAAAACATATTCTCATTATAATTCAATTCAAAAAAATGATAAATCTACTTATAGAATACAATCTGGTAACATTATGTAATGTGCATTAGTTCAAATGCCCATGTTCATAATGGCTAAATTTGACTTTATATGGGATAGAAAGGCAAATGAGCAAGTGCGTTGTCTGATGGAAAGTAATCAACGTCTCCCTTAGACAACTGCAAACCGTGGTCTTTGAAAAATGTGTCGCTATGTTGAAATATCGCTGAATGTAGCTGGGTTAGTGGATATACCATATACCATAGAGGGATAGTGGGTAGAATGAAGTGTCGCATCTGAACTTTCTTAACATTTTCAGTGTGCATAATTATTCACATAGGACTTAATCAGCTATGAGATAGTAGTTCAACAGCAACAATGACAGAAATATAATAATATATCTCTGCTACACTTTTATTTCTTCAAGGAAACGTGATATTGCTTTTTCACCTAAATCTCGTTAAAATTCAACGCAACGACAACTATCAACCACGTCCTCATAAGATGCCTACTTCTTTAGAACATGCGAGGCTCAGACGGTCGATTAAATTAAAAACAAGATTATCAGTAAATATGGTAACTTTCTCTGTTCCAACATAGCTAAGGAAAATCGATCCAACTTGAGGGAGAGCCTGTATCTAGCATTAAATTGCTAAACGTTCTTGATGATAATGATTAAAAAAAAATATATTTTACTAAAATCCTATATTTGGAAACAATTTTATGATTAGTACAGATGCGAAATTTGCTGTCCAGGTCTATAACTTAATAGTTACTTAAATGGTTTTAAATGAATTTGTGTTCGTTAAAAAAAGAATGTGTACTGACGATAATCTTTTTACACAGTAAATTGAGAAGACGATGAACTGTTTACTCAAACGCGCAACAAAAAATATTAAGACTACACGAAGCTTGTGAACAAAGTAAATAACAGAAACTAGTAAATAATAGAAACGCCGAAATGATGGCCGATTTTCGGTAAGTTTTTGGTTTAAGTTCCAAATAAATCCACTAAACCCAACGGAAAAACACACATTATTAATTTTCTGTTATTGTTTTGCTTGTCGCGGATCTTAGCTAAGTAAAACTTTTGACTGTCCATATAGTGATGGATTTCCGCAAAGTAACGCCTGACTCCATTAATAATCCATTTTTCCTTGCGACTCGTGGGATTCACTATGACGAATTTCAATAAACCTAATTTGTTAAAAATGACGGCGACGTGGTTCGCCGCCCGTCACGTCCTGATTCCCACGAGGGCGAGAAGCGACTAATAGACAGCCGTTTCGCTACGATGAATGCGAGAAGGAGGATGGATAAATGTGGAGGAAGCAGGGAGGCTGTGGCGGGATGGTAGCGAATGAAGTTCTGTGGTCTCTTCCAACTTTTACAGGAAATAGGCGTAAAGATATGTATGTATGTAAATATAAATATTACATTTTATAAAGCGTTTTATGTGTAATATGTTCTTATTTCATATTATGAATTGATAAATGTATATGGTACATACTATATTGCAGTACTTTTGAAAATCCAGTATCAAATTAATTGACGTTAACTTAAACCACGTAAGGAAGCCATTAGATCTTTTAACTTTTTACACACGAGTGAGAAATACTTCAAGATAAATTAAGGTATATAATGCATAAGTTTCCAAAAAATAATTTACGTGAATAGACTAGTTTAAATGTGTGACACATAAGGGTGAGGAAAGTGTGAAAGGAAGGTATTTTTAAAGATATAAAAATTTACCCTTTTTTGGTTTCAATGGTTTGCCGCGTGCTTTTAGTTTGCACTGGTTTTGGAACTTTTAGCGCATCTCCCTCCTGAATAACTGCATTCAATATTTGTTCTGCTCGCTCCTCATTGTATTCAACACTCTCTAAAGCTATAGATATTACTCGTTCTGCTACAGTGTCATATTTCTTTTGAAGTTTTTCCTTGACTGGAATATAAAGATAATTACATTATACATTTATGTCCATGAAACTTAAATATAAAACAACATTTATTGAATAATCTCAATGTTACCATAAATTGAAATATTATAACACAGCAAGCAAAAAAGCAGGTAATTCGAAATCTGGCCTTAAAGGTGAATAAAAATATATTTGTGTAATTAAACGATGGACAATTAGTCCTTTGCAAAAAAGCGGGCGGTTTTGATTTTTGTACATTATTGATAATTAAATTAAGTTTTAAAGAGGTTTTAATAGTCAAACTATAATATGTTACTGGTACTTAATAAAGAGACTGGGTATAAAAAAAGTTAATTACATAATTCTTTTTTTTTCTTTAAAAAATAATTCCTTTTTTAATATGACTTTTTACGTACATGTCGCGGGTTTGTTGTTAGAATGTTATCAGGCAACTAAAACTAATTTTTTGTTATTTTTAGTAGAAAACATTATGTTTTTCGCATTATCCTGCCTTATTAGCTTTTAAATCATAGCACTACTGGAATTGTGGAATTGTGTGGAACGTGAGGCATTCAACCGTCCAAAGAACCTGGACGCGATACCAAGAGACACGTTCCATTCAGAGAAGGCAAGGTTCTGGGAGAAAACGTTTGAGTGACTCAGGCGCTAAGGAACACATTTCACAGGACATCATCAAAATTCTGATGGAAAGAAGAAAAAACGACTACATGCCGTAATTGCTGCAAGAGGAGGTCATACTCGTTATTATTTTTTCTTAAACTGATACTGATAGACTGAACTTATACATTAAATGTCCGCGACAGCATATCGCGGACTTTTATTTAGAACTATTCAAGACAAACAATCCTACGGTACATCATATTTGTGTAACTCCAATGGTTTAGGCAGTGTACGCCAAGATAGCTCTTAGAGGCCACATTTTTTTCCGACGTAATTGACATGTATCCTTATATTACGACCAAAATTACATAAAATCATTACAAATTGTAGCCTATATGTTATTAGGATATATAATCTATATTACTGTAAAGTTTCATTCAAATCCATTCAGTAGTTTTTTCGTGAAAAAGTAACAAACATACATACTCACAAACTTTCGCATTTATAATATTAGTAGGAGTAGGAAGTAGAAAGTAGGATAGGAAGTCGGAAAAGTAGGAAGTAGGACAACTTACGACTATTTTTCTCCTTTAATGTTTTCATTATGGTAACAATCTTCTTAGGTGGTTGTGGTGTGTCTTTTCCTTTTTTCTTCTGTTGGTTAAATGTAGTTTCTTTTTTACAGAAGCCCATTCCAATTAATTCCTCACTGGCTTTTTGAACATTATTATCTTTGTTTGCTAATATATCTAGAATCAGCGTTTCCTCAGCTTTTGGAAATATACTTTTTAA